>JAHLSL010000009.1:24182870-24213398 GCA_025920805.1 Petroica traversi
CCTTCCTCAGCTAACAAATAGTCTAAAGCTAACCTGTTTTGATACACGGCACTTCTGGTTTGGCTTTGTTGTTTTGCTATTAATTCCATTCCCTGAGAAGTTTTGTTTGATATGATTTATACTACTGCTTGGAGTCTTATAAGACGGTTTAGCATATAAATGGGGGTTCGGTATCCCCAGCTCCCATCTTGTGCCCAAGTGGCTGGCCCATATGTTTCTAGTATGCGTTCAGCAGGCCACTCCTCATCTCCCCATCTTTGAGATCCTCCAACCCACTCCCTCTTTTCCCTTTTGAGGTCATCATACACTGATACTCCTAATTTATTTCCTTCTTGCTTCGGTAGAAGAAAAAATCCTGGCTGTATGATCCCTAGAGTACAGCTCCCTTTCCACCGGGAGGGGAGTTTTGGGTATGCCCTTTTTCCACAAATCCAAAATAAACCAACTGGTGCCTTCCAGTAATCAGATTCCCATCGATCTATATTTTCCCAAAATTGGGATATCTCTGGAATCCCAAAATAGGGATTCTTGCCTGTATCATTACATTGAAAAAGTTTGACTTCACTTTTATACTTACAATTTTTTTCTGTTACTTTGTTATGTGTCCAGTACAGAGTTGGTGCTTCTGGGATCCAATGTGTAAAAGTTCCATTACTAATTTTATATCTCTTACAGGGAGTATGTCCTACTTCAGTAACAAAATTCTCCCCTGTGCGCCAGAGACATTCTTCTCCAATTACTGTCGAGCTTAAAATCCATCCCTCTGGTCGCGTTCCCCCCTTTATGTTTGTCCGGTTCCATTTAAGGAGTTCAATAGGGCCCAAGCTACTGCCTTTCCATGGCCATTCCTCTGTCATCAAAGCCCCCCCCACAGACCCAGCAGTTTGTTACATTAAGTTCTTTACTTATCCTTTCTCCTAATTCCACAAAAAGGTTTTTTCTAGGTTCTGAGATATCTAGTTCCTTTTCTAATTGTTGTTTGAGTCTTGTATACCAGTCTTGGAGTGGTTTTGATGCAGATGGCCGTGTGGGTTCTACCTTTTTGGTTACTAGTTGTTCTTTTACTAAATCCTGGACTTTACCTGTAAGGATAAATGTGAAACAAACCCATTTTTCCCCTTTTGGACATTTACTTCCTAACCTACTACCACTGTGTCCTAAGTTTTCCGTAATCCAATATTTTTTCTCATTATGTACACAGGTACGTAATTTGGATGAATTAAAGCAGTGACTGTTGATATGAGTGTGAGAAATAAAAAAGGAACCTCGGTGTCTTTCCATGTAAAGCTTGCGGTAGCACGGACGACATAATTGGGCTGGTGTCACAAAAGGGAGAAGAATTAGTGACAGAAAAAGGAATAACAGAGGTCCAGTATGGCTTATACCCCCACCTACCATGCCTATGGGGTGGCAACCCACAGCAGGTGTATTTGATCTTCTTGGTGGCGAGTACAGTGGCCAATCTGGTCTTGCCCTCTATTTCCTGGTCACCTTCTATTTCCCAGCAAACCGCTTTTTATATCTTTTAGTTGTAATTTCCCACTGTTCCTCTGATATCTCACACTCAACAGACACCTGTACTATGGCACTTGACACTTCTTACAATGAGTGTTTTTCCCGTTAGCTGCAATAACAATTTTTCTTACAATTTAAACATTTACATTTACAATTTAAACATTTATAAGTACAGGCTAAGGTCAAAGTATGAGGGCCTTCTGGCCAAAACAGTCCAAATCCTCTTGTTTGAAGTGAAAGTGTCCTTCTCCAAGGAGGGTATTGAAAGTTTCTCAGAGTTTGTCCAGGCAGCACCTGAGACCACTGGTGTAAGTTATGGCTTTACTTTTCAATTAGATGTATTCCCTTGTCCCCGCTTGAGAGTCACTTTGGTATCACCTGGTTTGGAGGTTATGGTCCACTCTTTAGGTTCTTCCACCGGACCTTTAATTCTGCTGGCGTGGACCCATCCTCTTTCTCCGGTTCGGATCGCAGCCTCAGTTGTCAGAAGTACCTGAAAGGGACCTTCCCATTGTGGGGTTAAACATTGCTCTTTCCATGTTTTCACTAGTACCCATTCTCCTGGATGGATATTATGGATTTTGAATTCTAAAGGTGTGGTTTGGGGAATTAACCCTTTTAACCGCAATTCTTCAAGTGTCCTTGCAATTGTGGTGACGTATTTCCTAACACTTATTTCCCCCACTTCATAGGTAGCAGTTTCATGTTGAGTGGTCAAAAAGGGTAACCCAAACATCATTTCATAGGGTGACACCCTCAGGTCTGATCTGGGTTGTGTTCGAACCCTTAATAAAGCCAAAGGCAAGCATTTTACCCATGACATCTGGGTTTCAATCATTAATTTTGTTAGAGTTCTTTTTAGGGTCTGGTTCATCCTCTCCACTCGACCTGAACTCTGAGGATGCCACGGGGTATGTAATTCCCATCTTATTCCCAAGGCTTGAGTTATTTGCTGTAAGATTTTTGAGGTAAAATGTGTTCCTCTATCTGAGTCTATTTTGTTAACCATTCCATACCTAGGAATGATTTGTTCCAAAAGGGTCTTACACACCACGTTAGCTGTAGCTCTGGCAGTAGGAACAGCTTCTACCCAGTGAGTCAAATGGTCTATTATTACCAATAAAAATTTCCACCTCTGTACTTGGGGAAGCTCAGTAAAATCCACTTGGATACTTTGAAACGGTCGCAGAGCTAACTCACGGCCTCCTAATGGTGTTTTTCTCATTATCTTTCTATTTACTTTTTGACAAGTTATGCATTTCTCAGTCACTTGCTTTGCTACCCCAAAAATTCCAATACACCCGTAATTTCTTAAAAAGTGATCACACAAGGCTTGAGTACCCCAATGAGTTCTCTGATGTATATTCTCTAATATTTTCCTAGTAAGAGGTTTATTAAGTAGCTGCCTTCCATCAGGAAGTTTCCATTTCCCAGACTGATCTTGTTCCCCTCCTATTTTACTTATTTCTTTCTCTTCTGCTTCACTAAATTTTGGGATTTCCAATTCTTCTTGGTCTGGGGTCAAGATTAACATAACTCTTTTGATCCCATTTTCAGCTGCATCCTTAGCCTCTTGGTCTGCCAAATTATTCCCTCTTATTTCTGGGGTCATCCCCCTTTGGTGCCCTTTAATATGTACCACAGCTATCTCTTCAGGTAATTTTAATGCCTCTAAGACCTCTAAAATAAGTCCCTCATGTGTTAGTCCCTTTCCCTTTGAATTTAATAATCCTCTTTCTTCCCAAATTTTTCCAAAGGTATGTACTACTCCAAAGGCATATCTTGAATCAGTATATATAGTCCCTTTCTTTTGTGCTAAATATTCTAATGCCCTTTTTAGAGCATATAACTCACAAGATTGAGCCAACCAGTTTGAAGGTAATTTCCCTTTTTCTATAGTTTGCATATTTTTCCCATCAACCAAGGCATATCCTGACATCCTTTTTCCTTCCAAACACCTAGATGAGCCATCTACATAAATTTTCTCTCCTTCTGGGAGGGCCAGTTCTGCTAGATCCTCTCGAATTTTAGTTTGGTATTGTATAACCTCCAAACAGTTATGTGTTGAGTCACTTTTTGGTTCCCCATATAGGAATTGAGCTGGATTCACACTTTGGTTCACTTCGAGTGTCAGGTCATCACTGTCTATCAGAATTGCTTCATATTTTAATATTCTAGAATCTGTTAGCCATTTTTCAGCTTTTTGGTTTAACACAGCTCTTACTGTATGGGGTGTATATACAATCAGTTTACCTCCAAAAGTGAGTTTACGGCTCTCTTCTACCAAGATAGCAGTACAGCTTGAATACACACTGGCCAGCCATGACTCACTGGATCTAGCAATTTTGATAAATAAGCTACTGGCTTTTTCACACCTCCCCATTCCTGCACTAAAACTCCATGAGCTATCCCACTTTCCACATTTACATACAGATGAAAAGGTTTTTCTAGTGAAGGTAAGCTCAAGGCTGGTACAGAAGCTAGTTTCAACTTCAGTTCCTTTAATTTATTATCATCTTCCTCGGTCCATCTTATATCCTCTCCTTCAGTCAATTTTTCATATAAGAATTTTACTGCCTGGGTGTATCCCTCAATCCATAGTCTGCAATATCCCAGTAGCCCAAGCAGTCTCCTAACTTCCCTTTTTGAAGAAGGTGCAGGCAGAGATAAAATCCCTGACACCCTCTCAGGATTTAACCTTCGCATTCCTTTACTTATCAAGTGACCAAGATATTTCACCTCTGATTCCACAAATTGTAATTTCCTTTTTGACACCCTTAATCCTTTTTCCCCAAGAAAATTCAAAAGTTTTATAGTTGCTTCTCTAACTTCTACTTCAACAGTTCCTGACAGTAAAAGGTCATCAACATATTGGATCAGTTGTATTCCAGGAGGAGTGGGGAAAGTTTGTAATATTTCTTCTAAAGCTTGCCCAAACAGATTTGGAGATTCAGAAAAACCTTGGGGTAACTTGGTCCATCTAAATTGTTGCTTCCTCCCAGTATGTGGATCTTCCCATTCAAAAGCAAAAATATTCCGGCTTTCCTCTGCTAATGGACAAGCCCAAAAAGCATCTTTAAGATCCACTACACTAAACTACTGATGCTGAGGGGGGACTTTACTTAACAGAGTGTAGGGATTGGGTACCACTGGGTGACGGGTACGGGTTCTTTTGTTCACTTCTCTCAAATCTTGTACTAATCTGTAATTCCCATCAGGCTTTTTTACTGGTAGGATAGGGGTATTATGGGGAGACATACAGGGTTCTAATGTTCCATCCTTTATTAATCCTTCTATTATTGGCTTTAAGCCTTTTCTTCCTTCTAAAGATATCGGGTACTGACGTATACGGATGGGACATTCTTCTTTATCAATCGTGACTCTTATAGGGTCAATATTCAAACCTCCTCTATTCCCTTCTCCAGCCCAAACCTTTTTATTTATTTTCTCCTCATCTTCTTGGCTAAGTTTTAACACTTTAGCCGTCATTTTCCCCTCTTCAGGTATAACCCCTATTCCCAACTGTATTTGTAAATCTCTCCCCAGTAAGTTGCAACCTGCTCTTGGAACTAATAAGACATCTCCCATCCCTATTCTGTTTTCCCCTTCAATCACTACATTTTTAATAACAGGAACTTTAAACCCTTCACCTTTTGCCCCTGTCACTTTCACAGTGTCATTGCTGACATTACAACCCTTTGGAATATTTATAATACACGTTCTCTCTGCTCCAGTATCCACAATAAATTCTAATACTTCTTCTTGGGGGCCTACTTTTAAGGTTATCATGGGTTCTAGGTGGTACTTATCCCCCAGGAGATAGAGCCCATGACCCCCCTATTCTTCCTCGGGGTTTATTTCCTTGAATACCTCCAGGTTCTTTTTTAGATGTGGACACTCTCTTTTATAGTGTCCTTTTTCTCCGCAGTAGAAGCAGACATTTTTCGTTTGCTCCTGAGGTTTTAATTGTGCAGAGGTTTTGTTTCCCCTCCCCCCTTTACCTTTAAAACTTGAATATTTAGGGGTGGTGTCTGGAGGCTTCAAATTCTGTTGGAAATTGTTTTCTCTCATTGTGGCTATCATGATTTTTGCATCCACTTCAGCTTTTTCTTCATCCCTCTTTACATAAACCTTTTGAGCCTCTTTTAGTAATTCATTTAATGATTTATCATGCCAGTCCTCAATCTTTTCCAGCTTTCTTTTAATGTCTGGCCAGGCATGAGTGACAAAGTTAACTTTCAATAAGGTTTGCCCCGCTAGAGTTTCAGGGTCTATTCCAGAGTATTGCTTCATGTTCTTTCTAAGCCTTTCCAGCCATTCAGTGGGAGTTTCTTCTTTCCCTTGTCTTCCCTCAAAAGCTTTGCTGACATTTTGTCCTCTGGGTGCTGCTTCTTTAATCCCCCTGATTATCAGATTACGATAATCATTCATATGTCCTCTCCCTATTTCCTCATTATTATTCCAGTTTGGGGGTGCCAATGGCATTTTCTGGTCCCCGGCCGGACCTTGTAAATTTTCTCTTTCCCAAATTCTCATCCCAGCAGCTCTAATCATATGCTTTTCTTCCTGAGAGAATATTATATTCATTATGGATTGCATTTCCTCCCAGGTGTAAATATTAGGGCCCAAAAACTGGTCTAATTGTTCGGCTGTTCCTAGGGGATCTTCTAATAACCCTTTAATTTCTTTTTTAAAAGCCCTTACTTCTGTAGAAGTTAGGGGAGAGTTCACAAAGCCAGTCCCTCCTTGCGCCCCCCCCATGGGGACTTCTCGCAAAGGAAATAATCTGGCCCCTTGTTCCTGGGTTTTCGGTTCCTCCGCCTTTATAACCTCATTCCCTTTTTTCGGGGTATCAGCAGGAGAGATGTTAGTAAGCTGCCTTTGGTTTTTAATGGCATTTCTGGTATTCTGGTACGGCGCAGAATTCAGAATTATGGGAGTGTAGGTAGAAGTGGGCTGGGAAGCCGTGACCATAGAGTTACCACCGGAATTGGGTTGGGAGGCCGGGACCATCCCCACAGAGCCCTCCGGCAATGCCGTGGGAAGAGCCGAGGCAGCCGGGATAGTAACGGCGGCAGGAGCTCCCGATATGGGTGGGGGGTTTGGGGTTCCAGAAAAGTGGGTCCCCGGTACGGCAGGGGATGGGGCTGACGGAACCAGTGCGGGAGGAAAAGAAATTCCAGCCCCCGGCCCGAGAAGAAATGGGTTAGGAGGTCCCGGCGGGAAGGGCGGGGGCTCTAATATCCCTTGCCCCGGAAGGAAAGGGCCTGGGAGATTTTCTAGGGGGTCCCAATGAATCTTTTTCTGTTCTTTGGCTGGTTCTGCCTCTGGGGCTTTTGATATTTTAAGAATTTTTGCCTCCAGAGTTTCTGTGCCTCCTGTCCAGCAGGAAGCATATTCTATTTCTTCTGGATCTGGTGGCTCTTTGGAATTTACAAAAATATTTAAGGCCTGGCAAATCCAAGCCTCAGAAGATCCATATCTCGGCCAATTGATATGATCATATCTTATTTCCCTTTTTGTCCATTCTATCATACAATACTGAATCATTTTTATTTTATCTTTCCCTTTTGTACTAGGGTCTGTATCCCAGTTGGCTAGTTTAATTCCCAGGGGGCTGTCTTGGGGTATTTCTGGGAATACTTGCTGTGTTCCCTTTTTGAAACCCCTCTTGCTGTTTTTCTGTCCCATTTCTCAGGATTTTATCTGTTTGTCCCTGGCTTCCCCCCTCCACTCTTAGGATAGCAATAAAAACAGAAAGTCCTCCTACTGCCCTTTTCTAATATAATTCTCTCCTCCTCCAGACAATAAAACACCTTAAATCAACGATCTATATTACGTATTTTTCATTCATTCACACTCACTCATTTTTATTAGTATGTCTCTTTCATTCTCATTCACAACAAAGTAACACACGAAAACACACGAAGGTACCTTTTCAAATCACAAGTTATCATTCATTTACCGGTATTGTTTTTAAAATTGGCCAACCCCAGATGCTCTTAGGTATAGAGTCTTCAGAATATTCCCTCAGCCTTTTTAATTCTACACGTCCCGTCTCCTAGGATATTTTTCTTATCCTCTGTCAATTCTACACATCCCGTCTTGAGGAATTTTACCCTCTGCAGATTTCTATCCCTTCAACCTGGCAATGTTTGGGGACCTTCCGTCCCCTGTTTCCTAGTGGTTTATGCTAGGAAACCCCTGAAAAATCCCTTTTACTAAGGATTTTTCCCTTCCCTGGAACCCAGTCCCAGTGTTCCCCAGGGGATTTTTAACTCTTTCGCTTCGTTTCCTCGCTGACCGTGCTCCTCGCGGAGAAACGGAACTGCAGCACTCGGAAACAACCGCACTCGCTCCGCAAGTCTGGGATATCCAGCTCGCGTCTCACACACACACCATTCAATCCCCCGTATTTGCCGCCCCGCCCGGTCAGACTCACCAATCTGCTGGCTCAGGCTCCGTGCACGAAAATTTGTGGGGCTCGTTACCGCGGTTTTTCCTTCAGGGAATTCTTTTGCTTTCTCTGTCCCCTCTTGTTCACGGGTTTCGACCTGCAGCAACCGGTCCTCAGGAGAAACGAGTGGGGTCCGCCTGAGTTCAGGCGGCGGCGCCTCCCCAGCTCCGGGTCTCCCAGGGTTTCGGTAGCGAGGTGTTGATCCCGGACGATGTCCCCAGCTGTTAAAAACGAGGTCCTTTTCTGTTAAAGTTAAAAGGTTTTTAATAAAAAGATTAACAAGAAAAGACAAAGACAAGGCAAAGGAATTACAGCGTCCCTGGACGCCGGGTGCATTTGGCACAGGGCCAGAACACACCCCTCTCCCAGATAGAAACACTCCTTAAATACTTTTTTAGTCCTTTATCAGTTTCCGGCAGAGGAGTCTCTTATCTAGGAGTATCTTGACAAAAGTTTACATAGTCGTAGTCGTATATTAGTCGTTGGCAGAGGAGCCTCTTATCCTGGTCGTATATTAGTCGTTGGCAGAGGAGTCTCTTATCTTGGTAGGAGTAGATCGCCTTGCTTGTGGGGGGGGTCTTGTGAGGAATGTTAGTTATTTCTCAACTATTAAGTGAAACTAGAATGGCTACATTTCTACACAAACACTGCTTCTACAAGGATTAATATTATATACATAGTATTCATTATTTGCGGAAAAACCAACACTATAATATGCATTTATAACAGAACCTTTACCAGGCCACAAGCCTTTCCAGTGGACATATTACAGAGATAACATACGTGTCCCTATGTGCCTCCTATGTTGCATGTTCTACTTTGGCCACAAGCCAAATGCTTAGAGCACCCTACTCGAAAGTTGAGGCCTGTTTTTAAAGTCGTAGTGTAATTTGAAACCCGACTTAAAAACGTGTGGATAGGATAAGCAAGTTGGGGTTTCTAGGGCGAGCGCCCTTCAGCTTTTTACATTATCTGACTAAATGACTAAATGCCCTAACAACTGTGATTTACCGTCATCCAATGGAGATAGAGAATTTTATCACCACCATTTGAAATCTCTTCCTGCATCAACACAGACCAGGACAACTGCACTTCAAAAGTGCCGTTCAAAGAGAAAAAAGGCAGCCTAAGCAACCAGCATGGTCTCATGCTGTGAAAATGTAAAGCCAGGTAAGGTGAATCCCACCTGCACTATACTGTGTTCCAGATAGGGAAGACTGAATGGCTTAAAAGGAGTAAAATAAATCTGGAATTCAGACTTTACAAAACATACTAATATGGAATTAGAGCTGTTTTCTGTAATAAATGCCTTTTGGTCTGTGTGGATTGTGATTCCAACTATCTGAAAAACCCTAATTATAAGGTATAATTCTTACTCAGCTGGAATGCTTTTTACTATGGGGGAAGTGCTGACTTCCATTTATGGTAACAATAAACTCCCAGAACACACAGAGAGCGGTGGACTTCATAGATTTTGTTCTTAGAATAGCAAGTATAAATCGTGAATCTGTTGAAGTCAATGAAAAACTCACACCAGCTTCTTCTGGGGTAGGGTTTCTCTCTAGGTCTCAAGTGAACAGAGGATTTGCTGTCCTGAAGAGACTATTGCAGACTGTGTATCTACATCTCAAATTCTTGTTTCTCCTTTAATTCTGGTTTTATTCTGCAGAGTTCAAGAAGTTCCAAGAAGCTTTCAGGCTTTCAGTCAGAATGAGGCTATTGAAAAACATGACCTTTTATTCAAAAGCCACTACCTGCAGTGGCTGTTGACTGCCACTGTGAATACTGACCTCACAGCAGAGTACTAGGCATCACTTATCAGCACAGTGTTGTGTTCTCTACAATCATGTAGAGAGTATATTTACCTTCCTATTGCTCAGTGGGGAAAATTGCCTTCTCAGCATCCCCAAAGAAAGACCTTCTAATTTTAGTAACGCCTAAATGTAGGATATATCTGCTCACATTTGTAAACACTAGAATTCACATAAATTCATCATTTATGTTCCTGTTCACTGTAAAACTTTGTCTTTTGCACTCACTCATATTGCTGCATCATATTCAGATTCTCATAATCCTTAAGATATCATGTAAGTATTTTTAAATGGCTCTGTAAATAAATCTAAACACACAAAATTACAGCTTGTGATGTCAGGTTAGTCAGCAAATTAGTGAATTGGCTGATTAGAAGACAAGTACCAGGTTCATCACAAGAAACCACAGTAGCTCAGCTAAAATAACCCGACATACTTTCAAAAAAATCTTCATTGAATCTATTAATTAGACTTACTGATGCTCACACCAGTAGGGCTTTCAAGTCAATAACAATCTACCACTAAGTATGGATCCATAGAATGAATAAAATCAAAACTGGAGCCTTGTTTTGAGAGAATCTGGGGTTACTGCTTAAAGAGTCCATTAAAGCAATTATGCCGTAGCTGCGTTAAAAGCGCAACCCTGCTTCTTAGGCTCCTTCAGCAAATAATGGCTGTCACTGCCTTAGCTCCTGCAAGTGAGGTTTGTCAGAAAGAGCTGAACTGCTTCTGAAAAAAACTCACAACAAAACTCAACATTTGTTTCCATTTTTGTACCATTAATGACTTTATCAATTCGGCTCTAGGAGAATGCATAATGTTCACATTTTAAAGCTGATAAAAATGGCACAAAGTTATGGTCTAGACCATTCAGACCAGTGCCAGACCAGACATTTAGGACTTCTTCACAAATGTTTTGTGTTTTTTTTTGCAAGAACTCTTGATTCTTTTAAAATCAGAGATATAAAAATTATTTGAACAAAACTATTAAAATAGCAGGAAATATGTAACTTGTATAGTGACAGGTTCTAGACAAGCAAAACTCTCTCTAAAATATGAAATAAAATAGAACTGAGCTGCCTCCCCCCCCAAAAAAAAATCACTATTTCTTTAATAAGATTACTTCTCTTTCTTCAGTATAAGTCACAGACTTAAACAACAAAACGTGTGTGCAGGCACAAGAATGAAGTGGGATAGGGATGGGAAGAGTAAAAGAAGATGTCTACTTAAGCCACAATTGCTGATTTAAAAAAAAAAAAATAAAAGCATGTTTGACTTTTGTCTCAGTATGGTCAGTTTTGATATCCTTTGAGAAGTACATGTTGGAGCACGTCCTGAGACACAGGATGTATGAAAAATTTTACCCAAGAACAACAACCAGATGTCCCAAACTAGATCCTCAATGTACTCCTGCATGTGATCAGAGCAACAGTATATTCAAGGGCCAGCTGGCATTCAAATAACTTCTAGGTAACTTTCTGGGTGCTACAGTAAGTGTTCTGACACCATTGTTAACTGTAAACTAATGTACATCAGGGTGAGATCCAGAATAGCCACGTAATTTTGACAAAGCTTGCCTTGCCTTCCCATCAATGTACCTATTCCTGTCACTCCACCCTCTGAAAGAGTGCAGTGGAGATGAAAAACAGCTTTCCACAGAGGGAATATGAGAGCCTTAAACAGGAACTAGAGTAAAAAAAATGTAATGCCATAAAGATTTTCCTATCTTGTTAATCCACCTGTTTTACTTATGTGAATTTTATGACCCAGTTCCCTTTCCCTTGCAGCCAATTCCATCTGCCCAGGAATCTGCCCAGGAGCCTGAGATAAAAAAACTGCTTCTTTTGTGCTACCCTTTAAAAACTACTTTTGTATGACAAAAATACACACCATTAACTGAGGTACATTATCTTTCTGTGTAATTTTCAATATTTTTATCTTAAATCTGCTGTGGTTAAAAACACTATAGAAAAACGGATAGACCCACCACGTGAACACATTTATATGCACATACAACCACATGCATGTGTACATACTCATACTCTGTGTCTTCATCTTCTTTGGGAACGCATTTAAACTACATCCAGTGGACACATTTGGAGAATAAAAAATATACTGAAAGCTAGTGTGCCACTTAAGTTGTTTAATAAGAATTAAATGATTAAAAGCTTTATATTTGGTTTATGATATCAAATCTTTGTGTCTTGGCTTCTACATCCCATATCATAAGATAACAAATAGGTTCAGAGAAATAAAATTCTACCATTAAACCATTACCTTGATTTCAAATCTTGAATAGAAAGAACAAAACCAAACAGAAAACAAAACCAACAAAACTTTAAAACAAAAAAGCAAGCAAGAAAAACAATACCTGTCCACCAGCCCTTGAGGTTGTAGAAATTACTTAAATAGGTTGGTTCTGAGTAGCTCTTTAATGAGACAAAGTAAATGCTTATCATTTTATCATTTAGAAGAAGGACATGACAGTGAATCAAGGCTGCCTTTGAGTTCACAATTAAATATTGTTCATCTTTGAATGACCTCAACAATTTTTAGGATTGGGTTACCGTTTTAACACAGATAGGATATAGAATTCAAATTGCTAATGTCTCTTACTTTATTTCGTAAGGTAGAAGAAAACGTTCACCTATAAGGGAGATGAAGATGGAGAACAGCAGCATGAGTTAACTGACTTAGATGGAAATCATTTTGCTGCTAGAAGAGATTCTACTAAACAATCAAAATCAAGGTGCAGAATGCAACTCCACTTATTAATGGGCAATAATAAAGTAAAAAAATTCTCAAAAAACATTTTCTTTCTCCCTTTCAAATATTAGAAGGGTCGAAGGACTGGCCGAAGGGGGTCAAAGGACTGGTGCCACATCCGTCCCAAAGTGTCCCTCCTGGAGCCACTCTGGTGGCGCCTCAGCAGCACCAACACACAGCCCAAGCCTGCAGGTGGGCACAGGCAGCCACTCACACACTCTGGAGCATCCCCAGAGACAAAGAGGCAGGAAAAGCCATCTGGCCTGCGATTGTAATGAGCTTTTTCCTAGGAGGGGGCAGATGCCAAATGACAAGGACAGAGGAAATGGCTGGGGTTTATCCCCAGGAGTGAAAGGGGCGGGCACAGCACCAATAGTGTGAGGGCTGGGGGTGGAGACAAGGCTGATTGACACGTCAGGGGCCAATGGGAAAGGAGAAGGGGAGAGGAGCGAGCACCACGGGCCAATGGGATACTGAGAGAGAGGGAACTCCGGGACGGCGTTCTCTGAGGAGGAGCAATTTCAAACAACATGGGGCCGTGTGGGCCTCGTCGCCGCGACGCAAACTGCATTTCCAAAGACTTAAACAACAAATTTCACAGTCCTTTTAACAAGAGTTCGTTGTTCTCCTGATAGGAGGACTTACAATTTATATGTTTCTTACTGTATGCATAAAAAACCTACATGTTTTCCTTACAGCAATGTCCTTGGAGACTTCAATCCATAAGGCACTGAAGATGAGGATATATAAAAAATACGCAGTTACCCATACATCATATGAGCTCTTTGAAGCATTTAGCCAAGTCTTATCTGCTCTTTTTCCTGAAATACCTACAGACATATTATAGTTAATCTCTCCAGGTACAACACTTAAAAATGCTTCAGTAAATTAGTGTTTCAAGTACAGTCATACTGTTCCCTTGAGATCCAAGGGACCCAATTCTCATATCTGCATCCTTTCAAGCACTTTGGAATGTAGTGGGCTTCTAAAACCCTTCAAATGTATAGAAACAGCCCCTCTGGAAATAACCTTTGTTTAAGGAGTTTCTTTTTCTGATCCAGTTCTGCAATAGAGCTCCGGAGCATCCCTCTCCCCAGAGCCCTGTGCAAAGAGGCAGAGCAGCAGGTGGGAAGTGGCACAGGAACGTGACAGGGTCTTACCTGGCATCTGGTGATCTAGAACTCTGCTCTGGTTTCCAGGCCTCATGCAGAGTAATATATACATTTACATAATGATCACTGAGAATTTATTCATTTCTCCATAATGATCATGGAGGGAAAAAAATAAAAGTGGGAGCCAGATCTTACAAAAGGTGACAAAAACATCAGTGACATCTTATTCATCAGTGGGACCTTTTCACTTTGTACCTGAAGGGATAAAAACATGGCATGGCACAGCTGAGTTTTTTTTTCCAAAACAGAGTATACTATAATATTTTGGTCTACATCTAAATATTGTAATGCTTTAGGAGAGTACTTTCCCAGACTTGAGAAATTGTGTAGAGAATTTTTTTAAATTAATACATGCATATGTATAGTAAATGCATACAGAGAGTCCATCTTCTGAATTTGATTAAAGTAACAAAATCCCACCAATTTTGCCTTCCTGGAGGAAATAATGGTAAATGACAACAGAATCAAAGAATTATTTGGGTTGGAAAAGGTTCATCATAAATACATTACACTTTGTATGTAATATCTGACAAGAGTGGTCTTCCTGAATATAACAGAAAAAACATATCTTGGTGTAATAACTGTTCAGAAATAGAAAAAAAAAAGAAATTACCATAAAGAGTTTTCGAATATTTTTTGCAATGTTTCTCAACAAAATAGTTCAAAGGTTTTGATAATTCAATTTGAAATAATCTTACTTCAACAAAAATTAAACTTCTTTGTTTATTTTGGATTATTATTACCATTCCAAAATAAAATTACTTTTTTATTTTGTAAATAAAGGTTTTTAGCATAATAAATATCTGAATGTTTCGGTTTAAAAAAATTTGTGATAGCCATGGAAAAACTCAGTAAAAATAACACCAAGTCTGAGTTATTCAGGTTAATCCAGATGTCTTAATATTGAAAAAGGCGTCTCCAGAGGGCAGGAAATGTAGTATTTGGAAACCTCTGACTATGTTGAACTGAAGTTTATTCAATGCAAATCCTCCCTAACTTAAAACCAAGCGATTAAATTAACTTTCAGTGAACAAGCTGAGGCAGTGTCAAGCAATACCCATCTCCAAGCGGTGTTATGCTCTGCCAATTCCAGTGTGAAAGCAGGGTACTCCAAGAAAAGTGGTAAAACACGAAGGGTCACTGCAAAATAACTTGTCAGAGTGATCAACTCTGTCAGATTATCGTGCCTTTAAAAAAATAAATTACTTGAGAAATTTAGAAAGACAAAGGAATGCAACTTTTAATCCCTGCACATTGGAACAAATTCAACACATAGCATTGACTGATGGCTGGCCCTGGTGAAGAGCTCCCTCAAAGAGACCACTGTGCTCTGGAATGAGGATCTGGCAATAGGCAAAATTCTTGCCAGCAGCACACTGCCACATCACTAACAAGGTAATTATAAACAGTCTTTAATGACAGCCATAAATGGGATTTTTCAAAAACCAATAAATTTTTGCCATGTGTAATAGAGAAGGATGCTAGTTCTCAAAACATGTTGACAGATTGGATTGCTTGCTATTTTTCAACCAGGATATAATGTGTATTATGAGGAAAACATTTCCATACCAATAGTTTAAAGTGCTGGTATGTATATCTAATGAAATCCATGTGCTGCTGCTTTGCCAGCTCTTCTCAGCAATACAAAATATTTCCACTTGATGGCACCAAATTTTTTTTTTAACTTTAGCTCAAAATAATTCTCTAACAAGATTCTGAATTCTGAGGAGATAATCTGGGGGGGGGGCCCCCCCCCAATTATTTTATGTTTTATTCTGAGCACATTTCTTTTCTTAAAAATCTGGACTTGTTTATAAGAATAGCAGCAAATTTCTTACAGTGGCTTTGTTTTTTCTATTTGATGATGTCAGTCATTCGAACTACCTATTTTTTCCCCCAATGCTTAGGGAGTATCTTCTTTCACTGAAGAAAAGGTTATGTTATCATATTGTTCTGAGCCAGTTCCCGAACGTGTATGAATAATGCATTCTAAGATAAATTTTGTTTCTGATGCAATCCTAGAAGCTCCATATGCATTTGCTTGTTTTTAAAAAGAAAGGCACCCATGCAGATCATAACAAAATAACAGGCAACTTTTTAAGGGCAGAGTACCAACTTTGATTCTTACCTAAAATTACCTGTTGTTTATTATTAGTGATTACTGACTAGTGATTCTCCAATTACTTTAAGTACTTTAAAAACAACTCCGCTTTGCTGTTCTGTTTAGGCACTAGGAATGTAAACAAGCAAAACTGTAGTTTCAATAGTTGTCCAGTTCTTGGGGATTTCACAAGCTTCAGACAATTGACTGTACCAGATAATAATAGAGGGTATACTAGATAACATTAGATTACAGTAAACATCCATTTCTTGTTTCTCACTTCCTCTTGCAACAGTAAGATGGGTAAGGCAGGGCTGAGTCCTGTGTCTGTGCAACACCTGCAAGGGAAGGGAGGAGGACATGGTTCATGACTAAACCTCCCAGTTGCTACAGTGGTATTAATGATGTAGAGAACCATCCATATAGGTTCTACAACTGCAAAAAAGCATTTTAGCCACGTATAATGATATCTGTAATGCTTTTGTCTATAAAACAAAACATGCGGTATGGCATTGGGGTTTGGAAGGATGAAGGGCATAGTTTTCTCTAGGGAGAGAACTGGGAAGCAAGTCCTTGTCCAAAATTTGCATACTAGTTAAAGATAATTCCAGAGGCTGCATTTTTAGGTCTCATAGGAGTAGAGCTCTGCACAGACATTGTATATAAGTGCAGTAGAATAGCCCTTAAGATGTGCTGAATTTATTGTGCAGGTGCAAATCGACTGCTTAATGTGTAAAGCAGGGCTGACACTTCCCAGATACACTGCATTTACTGAGTGCCCATGACAGAGCTTCTCTGTGCAAACACATGTATGTACTGTCACTTAGATGTTCAGATATGCAGCATGATTGAAGCTACTGTCACTGCCACGAACAGGCTGCTAGGTATCCAAAGATCTCATTTAATTTATAAGAAAGAGTACTTTTATGTAAAAGCCTAGGACGAGGTTGCTTTCATCTACAAATCTCCTTTGCCTTCTGCCGCCTGCTCTCTTCTCCTGCTCTCAAGGTCCAAACTTCTCTGAGTCCTGAGTCGACCTCTAAAGTTTTCGTCTGATCTATAAGATTTAAAGGATTATCCAATACAACTTGTTCATCTACTGCCAGTTCACAAATCTGTAATGAGACTGATTTCCTATTTTCTTCGGAAGTATCTTTCATCTTTAATTTCCACAAGATTTCTTTCTCTACTGTGAGAAAGTGAGACACTTGCCCAGTCCTGGATGTTAAGGTTTCCGCACAATCTTAGTTCCATTTGAAAACTGCTTTTGGGGTCAAACTCCTCTCTTTGAGGGTATGAATATTTCAGGTAACTGAGGTTCTTGGACTGGGAACTGAACCCAGTCACTGAAACAAATATCTGTCATGGGCTGGTTTTCCTCCTTTCCATTCTAGAATAGCAGCATGGAAGAAAGCTCAGTCCTACAAACCTGTAAGAACAACACAATTCATTGACGTTCAGTTATTATTTTAAGCAAGTGATCCTCTATCATTTCTGTCTAATAACATCAGTCATTGCAACTAACTATAAAAAACACCAAGCTTTTCACTTTTTCATTTTACCTTATGCTCTTCTGTCATTTTGTCCCTGCACTTTAGTGTTACTCCATTACTACATGACATTTCTGGTGTTTCATTTTCTGTTAGAACCTGAAAAAAAAATGGTGAGAAAATCCAAGAGCCTGTGAAAAGAGCATGAGCCTCCTTTCTGGCTCTGGAAAATAAAAATAACAATCAGTACTAGCTAGAGCATTAGTAGGGATGAAATATAACAGCTGGGAGCAATATTTCCCTTTTCCTCACCCAGAGGAAGAAAACTTCTGGCACCATAGCATCTTTTCAAGCCACTTCAGCTATTTAACATCCAGTCCAAAGCAGCTTCTCTGGGAGCAGAGATCCTGCCATGGTACATTAGACCCAGCCCACCAGTGCTGCCATTCTGATGAACTATTTGGTGTTTAACCAACAGATGTACTACCCCTAGGACAGAGGTCTGAGAGCCAAACTCATTTTCCATGGGCTAATTAATCTCACTTAAACCCTTCATTGACCCTGTTTAATAGGTACCAACCTCTGTTAGTCATGTTAGTCTTAACTTGCAATTAAACCAGAAGTTATTGACCTCACACAAAATGAAACCAAACTCAAAATTCTTCTTCTGCCTCCCATATTCCAACTACATTTGCCTGAGTAGTGTCCTGACAACATACCCATTTAGCTCTAATGTCTTAGCAATCATTTACTTCTGTTCCACACAAATTCTGCATCGTGTCATTTTTATTACTAAAAATTATTTTAAATTAGAAACGTAGTCATGGAGGAAAGAGAAAAGTTGCCAAAATAATTCTGCAAGTATCCTATGCATAAAACTCCATAACCTCTTCTTTTGTAACTCGTACTTTGTGTTTAATTTTCGTTATGAAGTTACTAGGAAATGACTGTCTCTGCTTAGATTCTGTATTATTCTGGCTGTAAGACACTGCTTTGCTCACTTTTTGTTAAAGGATATTTCTGCTATTGTTTTAGTAACAACACTCAAATTTGGTTGCCAAATGCTAATCTAAGTTTAGAGACACGGTCTGGGCCATTTTGCATCCATATTAACTATAGTGGGAGAGTTCAGTAATGACCAGGATACCCCCATGTTTTACCTTTCCCAGATGGGAAGCTAGCTGACCCTCTCCAAGGCAAGTGTAGAAGATGCCCAACACGTGGGCAGTAGGGATAAGCTGAGACTTTGGGCTCCAGTAGGAGTTTAAGCCCTGAAGTACCATGATGGGCATGAACCAAGGTCCAAGAAAACATATTTTTAACTGTTGGACTCAGTAATCTTACAGGTCTTTGCAACTTAATGAATCTACAGTTCTACGAAATTCAAATTGCAGATTATTCACAGGCCTTTCAGAGTACCCATCCGCAGTTCTCCGCTGCTCTAAGTGATCTCATCAAGATGTCATAGTATCAGTAGAAAAAAAAATTGACCATGGCTCTTGTTCAGACTAGTGCCAGAAATGTGTTCTTCAAGGACTTAAGAAAACAGAAGCTGCTGAAGAGAGATGAAGTGGAAAGAGTTAATTGTGTTAATCTGTGCAGGATCTGAAGCAACTAAGTGGTCTGCCATCCAGGAAGCTGCTCATTTCTGAAGAGTGTTGGGCAAAAAGACAGAGATATTGGCAGAGCAAGGGGCTCAAGTGGCAAGCTCACTGAAGCAGAGAGGGAAAAATCAGATAGGTTGTTTATGCCATTTGAGTCTTATTGTTTTGTCAGGAAAAGTGTCCTTCATACAAAGAAGTGTGTTGTGTGTGAGAAACAGGAACCCACAGAGGCAGCTAGTGAGTGGGTAACCCAGTTATACCTATTAAAACAAGATAGCTGTTTCACTGGTAAATGTGACATAGTGATGATAAAGATCACAGAAGGATGACACTCAAAAGAAATACAAAAGAAATCACTAACATAGGACAACTTCATATTAGAAAAAATAATCATTGGAAAGCTATAACAAACTATTCAGAAGAGCAGGAAGAAATACTCACTAACACCATTTGAATATATATTATAAACAGAAAGGTAGTACTTGCAAAAAATTATGCACACAGAAAATGCATCAGTACATTTTGATATAGTAGCAAAGGCAAAGACACTGCAGATTTTTCACAGGAAAGAAACAGGTATCATTAGGGAAGCTGTGTACGAAGTGATACAAAGCAAAACATTTTACATTAGCACCCGGCACAGACAAACAGAAAAACAGGTCAAAAGCACTAGGAACTGCTTTGTGATAAAGGATATGCAAATATCTAAACAGATCTAGGAAAAAAAAAATACATTTAAAATAGATGTTGAAATGAAAATAAGATGCATCTTATAAGGTACATAAAATTTAGCTCATGCAATGAGATTATTGTATTTTAGAAATACAATACAATACAATTTTACTTCTTTAAGTTTCGACCCAGACTTCCCTTCAACACTCCCCAGAAAAATAGGGAGTGGATTGCAGCCTTGGGCTTTCTTTATACACCCAGCACAGGATTTTTTCCCGCAGTTGTGCAATACATCCAATCCTTCTGTACAAACACCACCTAAATTGCACAAGCATGCACACTAGCTGCCTCTATATTAGTAACTAAAACATGCACTGGACTGCTTTACAAGCACCTAATCTAATTGGCAAGAAAACACTAAAAACAACCTGTATTTATATTATTAAATTTTCTTACTCTCCAGAAATAGAGTAGCTGCATCCAACCTGCCCAGTGAGAATGGTCTATGATCAGTACTAATCCTTAACTGTGTTTAGGAATTGTTTGTCTGGCCCTCACTAAACCATGCTAGTAACTGGATTACTGAGTTTTAGAGCCCTAGAGGTTTCCTTCAGATCTATTCAACTATTTTGGAACTAGCCAGTATTCATGGTTCTGTACACACCTCTATGGAGTTTTCCTTTTGCTAAAGGAGGGTCTATGGCTCCAGGACAGTGTTATTCATGAACAGTTTCCATTCTGATGCTGCATTGAGAAGGAGGATTTCATGCAAGCTGAGGGCTCTTGTGCAAGAATACCTGACAGAACCAGGGACTCAGCTGGGGGTGGGTAAGACACAGATCTCTACAGGAATGCACACAGCTCCAGACCAAGCATCCAGAAATGACTACAGACTTGAATGTGTATTCACAAAGTACTTTTTTTTTCTCTACACATGTGTGTGAGGGAGAAAGGGGGTGGGGAGTAAAAATTACCTACTTATGTAAAGGGAAGTGATGAGAAAAACAAGTTTGTAATCTTGGATTTTCCCAAAAACCTCCTGCTGAATTTCCATGGTTATCTTTCAATTACCAACCACAGAAAACAATTTCTTAAATCTCTGCCTTTCACATCTAAATCATCAAGCGAAGATTTAGTTCAATTGGATTTCACAGAGATGACAGGATCTGTCAGTAACTTTAACAATGAAGATTTTCTCCTATGTCTAGTTTTACATGCCAAGTTTCTTTCTGCTTAGCTACAGTCTTAGACATGACCTGTGTAATTCCAGTGCAAAAGCCTAACACAGATTGTTCCCTCAAAGAAGGGAGGGGTCTGTTTCGTATTGCAGTTTTATAGCTAGAACAGGTGTTCTAGTCACCCAGCTCATCATCATGAGGAGCATGCTCCTCTTAATTAAGAGAGTCTATCATTCAAGGATATCTTGTTATGACCCACTTTTGTCTTTAATATGGACAAATAGAAAATGATAGCATTAGTGGTCAAATTGAGATTTAAAAATCAACCCACAGTTTTGGATTCCATCTGTCTTCCTTGACAACAGGTTCCTTCACTGGAGTGATGAAAGTTCAGGTCAGAAGGAACCAATAACAAAATAGCTTCTCAACTCATAGATACTGAATCCTCGCATATTTCTGTATGACAAAGACCTGGATAATCTCCCATCTTGGAAAAGCAGAGAAACAAAAGGAGATGATAATCACTCCCAAGGACCACATGGAGCCTGAGTCTTGACAGTGCGCATTAAAAAAACTTGAATACTGAGCAATCTATCAGCAGAAAGCTCAAAGACAACCTAAGTTAGATTCCTAAGGATCAAATCATGTTTCAAACACTCCCTTTTACTGGATGTACAATATGCCCCAAGAAAATTAGCAATTCCCTTACAGCGTAATTAGTGTTAATAGCTAATGAACTATAAAAGCAACAGACAGTTGTGGAATCAGGATTTTTTTTTTCTATTAATTCATTTAATCTTAACTTGTTTTTGTTTCACTAAGAAACAGCTACCTTATTCTGAGCTACAGCTGTGGCAATTAGCAGCAGTATCCCACTGTGCTTATGAGGCTGATTGCGTGGTACATCTGCAGTGAAATAACATTACCCAGAAATCTACTGAAGAGATCAGATACTAACCCCAAGAATGCAGGATTAGCCATAAATATTTATTTGTCAGCACACTCTGAAATACACTATAGCGTGGTAACATTTTATGGGTAGGAAACACTGTGTCCCTTGCTTATTACACCCACAGTTGTTGATGCCCATATTAGCTCAGTTGATCAGAGCACAGTGCTAATAATGCCAAGGCTGTGGGTTCAGCCCCCGTATGGGCCACTCATTTAAGAGCTGGACTTGGTGATCCTTATCCAACTCAAGTTATTCTGAGATTCTTGCCAATATAAATAGAACATTTAGATTTTTGAGACACACTTTCATTTTTCTCTCTTTCTATCTTCAGGGTGCTTATATTTGGAGTTTAACATACCATCTTCCCAAAATAATTACATACCAAAATGAATAATATTTCAGCATATCCATATTTCAAATACCCATGCCTCACATTGATTCAACTGAATTTGGTGGCAAAATGTAAGTTTTATGTAGCTTCTGTTTGAACTTTTAATAAAAGTAAGTTATTTTATTAAAAAATGCACAGCAGTTTTCAGAATTATATACAATTTGAGAAGTGGATTAAAAAATATGTATATAAATTGTGAAGATTTTCTGCTGCTCATTCTGAATAATTCATTTTGCAATAACATGGAATATTACAGTGTGTCACCAGATCTTTAGAAAGAATAACAGAGTAAAACTATAAGATACTTGAGAATGTCTAGATCAATTTGGATATGGTGCTCCTGACAACTTGGAAAGCCCTTTGGAAGATTATTACTTACAAACTGAGGTACCATAAACTGTTTTTCACTCTTTTAAATTCCTGATAACACAAGATAATTGTCTTCCAAAAATTTTTTTATCTGACTAGTTGGGCTCAGAGGACAGAAGGGTTGGGTTTTTTTTCTCATTCCATTTAATAGGATTTAAATTCCAATCTCAGGAAAAGTTAAAAAAAAAAAAAGCCAGTCTTCAACATAAAAAAAACCTCTCCCAAGCCCCAGAAACCCCCAGTGGGGTCAGCACAATATAATTTTACATTGCCTTTTCAGTATCACAACCTGGCAGAAACCTCAGTGCTTGAGATCAAGGGTCTCCAAATACAGTTCTTCATTGCGAGGGGAGCATGCAGCCCACAAGGTGTCAGATGGCTTACAGTGAGTTTACCCTGGCACAGGGAGTGCCAGTTCATTCAGGTTCCTCAGTGCAGGAAAGAGACAAGAAAGCAGGCTTGTGCCTGTAGTCATCACTACCAGCTCATCTCTCTCTCTCAGCTTCACATCTGATCCAGCCGCAGCCTGAGATCACTGTGAGACTCCTCTTGGCTTCCCAGGGATGGGTATAAGGGTATGGTGGCTCTCAAACATTTGAAGAAATTGATAGGTATCCAAGTTTCAAGAAGGTTCTCTGCACTTGTTGCAAATATTTCATGTATAAAGCCAGAAGCATTCTCTTTTATGTGAATTCATAAAATCCAAAGTATCATATGTTGAGTGGGAAATATGGGGAAGTTTATATAGTTATATTTTCTAATGCCAGCCTTCACTGAGTAAATCCACTTATACTCCAGTTCTGTTATTTTCAAATGCTAATTTTTGATACAGGTATCCGAAAGAAATTTCTCTCCAAGGAAGATACTTTTTTGAAAGCAAACCAAGAATAGGTTTCCCAAACAGTTTGTTTGGGATAACTGATTATCCCAAACAGTTGTTAAGTTTTAACAATTCAATAAAATAAAATTAAATTTGGGATATTTCTTAGAGACAGAAGAAGTCTCCTATGCACTTAATTTTTCTGCACTGAAGAATCCAGAACTTTTCTGTTCCCTCAGCTGTGCTAGCTATTAGAAATAACAACTGTTTTGACATTACCTGCAGCAGGTATAACCTCTCTGCCCAGGCACTTTGCTAGGCTGGAAGATCTTCACAGTGGAATGCAGCCACAACCAGGGGCTCCAGAAAGAGGTATTCCAGCCTGCATTGATGGGAGCTGAAGATTTCTTAAAATCTACCAGGTGCAAGCAAGAATGGCAATTGATAATGAAATCTCAGAAAACAGCTCATCCAGCAGGAAGAAGTCCTTAATCTGCACAACACAAGATGGACTATACTTAGATCCAAATGAAAATCTGAAAACAAGAAAGCCACACAATATTTTACATGACAGTATTTTTCCTCTCTCTTTAAAATGAGACACTGTACAGCCAGGAATGCAAGACACAGGGAGTTGCCTGTGATTACAGCACATACTCACCAGGCAGCAGGACTGGGATTTCATCCCTGCTTCCAAAGCTACTTGAAAACTGGATGTGTGCTCCACAGCACCCAGCTAGAGCAGCAGCTCCCTCTGATTTCCTGTCCCAGGAGGGCAGGGGAAGGAGTTTGCTCATTGTTCTGCCAGCCACATCAGAGTGTTCATGTCAGCTGCAAAGCAAACTAGGGGTCTTGGAGTGTGCTTCCACTCAGCATACTCCATGACCAAAGGACTAGGATGGTCTCCTACAGTACAGATGTTTGTGTTGTGAGTCAGGCACACAAAGCAGGGTACAGCTTCTGGCTATGTGGATAAGTAACCTTACCACCAAATTATTGTGCAAAAAGTGGTCACTATGACCATATGCTGGGATTTCATCTTGTTCATCCAGAAGACATCACAGAGATTGTTGCTTCAGCAACTGGATTGTTTCAGGAGGCTGCTGGAACTGCAGGCTATCTGTGCTAAAGACAGTATCTAATATGGCAGGAACTGAGTCTCTTTTTAGTGTTGCTGGAGGCACCTTGTCTCTCCACTGATGGTACAGAAAATACAGACATTTATGTTCATCTACTTCCTGTTAAGATGCCCAAAGTCATAAGCATTGCCCAAGGCAGACAGGCTGGTTTGACTCATACCTTGAGCAAGATTTTTCTGAATTGAGCTTTGCTAACTAGAAAAAAAACCCGGAAAACAAAATTATTCATAACCTAATTACTCCATGTGGCATGTAGCAACCACTTGATTATAAAAAGGGGTGATGGGGTAATTATATCTAAACCTTGGATAAGACAGTGGGACACTTTACAAGTTGGTGCTTCACACTCCTTAGGAAATGAAAACAAAAGAGCCAAAGAGATTTACAAAACATTTTTTGTAATGTTCTTTGCACAAGCCAAAAAGAAGCAGATGGCTTGTGCAAAGAACATTACCAACAAAACTGGCTGGGAAAGCAGGAATGCACTAGAGTGAAACCAAAATCTTTAAAAAGTATTGCAGCTCCACTCTCAGTAACCAACAGTCCTTAATTCTCAGAGAGACACTTAATTCTCAGAATCAGGAATATATAAAACCTGGATACTGGGGAGGGTTCGTGAGATGTTTGACAGTCATATTAAAATAAACTAAATTATTTATACTTGCCTACGAGTTGCTTAAGCATAGCAAGTTAATTTTTCATTTAGCCACTTCTAAAAAGCCGTTTCTCTTGCCAACTAGGTACTGAACACCTGTCACAGGATCAATTACATGCTGCAAATTTGGGACCTCCATCTGATGTCCAACTCCCTCCCAGATCTTATGAGTTTCTGACATTCATGCAAAGAGAAGCAGACCAAGGAAAGCAGGGATAGATACTCGGATTTTATAATATGGGAGAGGTGCTCCTGTAGTGCTTGAAAGTGCATGAATCAGAAGAGGTGTTTGAATGTGAGCATGACTCCCATAGGCAAGAACCCAACTCAGCAGACTCTTCCTTGCCCTTAAGCTGATTATCTCTGGTTTGAAGAAAAGTCCTCCAAACTGAGCAAGTTTTTATATTAATGTTTTGTCAACATCTACTTGTAAACTTCTACAGCAATTTATAAATGCTGGTTTGTCAAAGAAATTTCTTCAAAAAATTATTCAGAAAAAAAATCTTATAAAATAATACCCTCTGTAATTAGTATAGAGAGAGGTGTAAGTTAAATTCAGTAAATGCAACTTGGCTGTGTTGTACTCCTTTGCTTGCATAAATTAAAGTAGCTCTTTACACTGTAACTTTCACAAGTCAGTCTGCAGTGCAATAATATTCTGCAGGGATTAGAACAATTGCTAATTGCTTTTTCAAGAAACAGGAGTTTTGCATTGATGAGGACTCAGCTGCCTGTCTTGTGGCACTTCTCTTTTGGGGTAAGTCAGTCTCTGCTCTATTTATAATCCTTATATATTTCACTATTTTTACCTAGAAAATGTACACTGCATTTCTAAAGGTATGTGAGAAGCAGCACACTCCACAAGAACAGAACACTGTTTTCAGGGAAGGGTGTCTCTGCTTCTTAGAACTTGCAGATCAAAACAGTCTATGACTTAATTATATGAAATCATAATAATTACACGTTGCCCACAAAAGTAATTATTAATTTGTTTTGGTCTTTATCTGAAAGTTCTAGCCAGTGCTAATGCATTTTCAAACTGGATAAATTCGAAGTGTATGCCATGAATTTGAAAATGTCATCTAAATTAAATTCGCTGTATCTCTTATACTGTTTTATGTCATGTGATAGAATTACTGGACATAAGCAGCTGTTGGCCCTCTGCTTTTAGCAGTCAGTTAAAGCAGCCCAACGTGCTTCTAAAAAACATATTCTTGTTTATCATATGCAGATGAATGTATTTGCTGCCAAACAAGAGAACAAATGGTTATGTGATTCCAGCAATCCTCATTTTAAGAAGAAATATATTGTTCCTTTCAAAACATAGTAGGTTAAAAGATAAGATTTCCATTTCTATCTTATTTTCTGGTGTCCACAGGAAAAAAAGCATAATTTATTGGAGTATTTCTTACATAAAGCTAAATATTTTTCTAAATATATTGTGGTTCAGATTTTGTTTAACTTCTTCAGCAGACATTGCTTTACAAATTCTTACTTGTTCAGAAAAAAATCACCTAAACTTAATTATCCTCCAAGAGTTTTTCCTTATTTTTGTTTAGAAAGAAAGTTCTTGTTCAAGGTTGTTGTATAAAATCAGATTTAGGCAAGGTTTTTTTTAACACTCTTCAGATGTTTCATGGTAATATCAAGAGGTTAACAGGCGGTTTAGAAATGTTTTGAAAAGGTTTCTTTTTGTGCCGTCTGTTATATTTAATCCCTATCTGCCAAAGTACTGTGAATCAAAGTTTCTCTTTCATGTTGGGTCAGTCTGCAACTAAATCTTATAGTCCCATAAAAACTTACCTGTACTGTTGCAGATAAGTTGCTCAGGCTTACATTTGCAAAATATTGCTCTTCCATTTCCCCCACAAAATAAAATTTACTATGTATTAATTTGTCATATAATTATTCAGGAAAAAAATAGAAAAACAACTTCTCTAAGTATTTTAATTCATTGGTAACTGAAGATGATTTTTTTTTTCGAATTCACATAATCATAGTGTGAAATATCAGCCATCTCAAACAAAAAAAAGGGAGGAGTTTTTGTCTTTTCATGGGCATGGTTATTGGATTTAATACCGTACCTAATCAATAGGCAAGGATTTGACTATAACAGAGTGACAGAACTGTGGAGTCATTAAATAACTTCCATGGAATCTTCAAAGAAGGTCAAAAGATAGACACAGTTTGTACTTCATAATACAACCACAAGTTTTAAAAAGAGAAGTTTCATATTGTTTCAAGATTTGCAGATTACTGAAGCAAAAGGACTTTCTGCAAACTCACGGGGTGGAGGGTAAGCCCAGCCATCTGTGGCAGAGGGTCACAGTGTGCTGTGCAGCCCCTAAGGGGTCATCCAAAAGTCACCCAGCCCACAGCCTTGTGGCCTCCAGCATGGAGTGGAGCTGGAGCTACCACTGCTTTTGTGGAAGATTTGGGAGTTACTACTAAGCAGTTACTACTACAGTTACCAGCAGAGTACAACACAATTCTCCCTCCATAAGGATGGTACCTAACAGACAGTGGGTGGAAAGATCCACATAATTAAATAGTTATAACTATTTGATATTAGCATGTCAAAACCCCAGGAGCAAATTAGGTCCTTTTTTCTTTTACCAAGCTCCAAAGAACAAAATGGTGACTGTCCCATTTTAAGTATGGCAGAGGAGATACAGAGTTAGGAGTGTTTTCTAATGACTAGTTTTCAAACACAGTCCAAATAAACTGTTCTGGTACTAAGCTGTGACCAACATGCCTCCATTTGAGGCAGGTCTGGATAAATTTGTTGAATTTTGTTTAATCTCTCCATTTTCACCACTGTATTTAAAAGGACTGGGAGTAAAAAAGTGATTAAAAATCACAATAAAAATATTTTTTAAATACTTCCTTTACTTACTACTGTCCAGTATTCATTTTAGGTACTTTGAGATATGCTGGATTTCTATATAACTTCTCATGAAGCAGAGAATGATTTTGGAAGCTATTAAAAAGCTGTGGATTTAGTTTACATTTTGGCATGCATGTTTGTTTTTTTTATTTTTAAACAAAAACACCCAGCCACATGTCCTAACCCTCCTCCCCCCACCCCAGCAAAAAAAATCACAAAAATTATTACTAATATCTTTGTACTCTTTTTCCTTTTTTTTTTTTTGGGTGGGGGGGATTTTTTTTCTGTTGTTGAGGAGTGTCTGATCATGAATAAAGCACTAGCAAAATGAAGTCAATACCATTTCAGCTTTAGAAGGAACTTTGATGCTGTGCGAAGATCCTGCTGTGACATACTTTATTTCTACAGCAATATACAACAGTTTTGGTAATTCTGGTAGCTCTTTCAGGTACATAACACTGTCAGTATTGGCACATGTTAAAAAAACTGTAGCATCTGACAAGAACAGAGGAAATTCAGTCCCATCTGAGAAATCCTGGGTGGGGATGAAAGTAGAGGGCAACAACTCATCCTTTACAAGGGTTCTCTGCTCCAGGATCCCATAGGCACCAGACTTGTCTCCCTTTCATTCAGCACTGGAGTGAAGCTGTTTGATTGGTGGGGGGTGGGCTACGCTGTTGGAAGAATGCTACTGCTCAGCTCTGCAACTCTGGATTTTAGCAGATCCAGAAACACCAAGGCTCTTCTCTTCTCAGCATCCATGGGACTGGTGGAACGAGGCTGATCAGTTGTCATAGAGAATGTGGATTATATGGCAATGATGCTGATTGGCACCCAGAAATGAGAACATATAACCTTTCCTTTAGGTACAGATGGCTCAATTTCTCCTATCAAAATTATTCACTTTTTTTAAAATTAAAAATTTTGTTTGTAGTAACGAGAGCTGTCAAGAGTTCTACACTTCGGATATACATAAAATTATACCTTTTGTCTCTCATGATGATTTCACAAGCTTGAATTGCCTCTGACCATTAACTAGAAATTCTCTTGACCTGAGATTAATCTTGGAAAAAAAAGGAAATGAAAGGTAATTCTGTGCAGGCCTTCCAAGGCATGAATTAATACCAGGCTTTGACACAAACATGGTTTTATATAGTGAAATAACAAATGAGCTATCCTCATCTCCCTGTGAAGTCCCACATCTGTAGTGTTTACTCTGATATATCTAGGAAGAGAAGTGCTTATCCATGCTCATTGCTGGCTTTCTCTGCTTCACCTTGGAATAAATCTAGAGTGCCTCATTTCCACTCCATATCAAAACATGTCCAACTCTGTATACGTGTTCCTTAGCAAAATATTGTTCTTCATCAGGAAGACACAGAATCCAGATTCTATGCATTAACTGCAGACCTTTTACAGGAGAAAAGGCAAAAAACCCACAATTATTGTTTGTGGTCTGTGGTCAAGAAACACTGGAAATTCTCTCTCCTCTACTCATAAAAAAGGGAGAAATTACAGATTCTACATGGGGAGGACTGAGCCCTCATGTCTCCCAGCACTTAGAAAACAATCTGAAGAAAAAAATTGAGCACAGACATCTGAGTAACCAGTGCACATAATCTCCAGTAGTATCTTCAGGCCTCATGTATGTGTTTGATTTGAAGCTGGTGCTCATCAGAAAATGGTCAGATTATATTCTCCTTTTGTTTCACCATATGTTTACATTCACATCCCTTTGTAATGACATGAAATACTTTGGAGACTGTTCCAGTGTTCCTACAGTGCTTGAATAGTTCTAACTGGTTAAAATAGTTGTAAAATTGAGATACTTAACGAGGCCAGGTATAGCTTCAGTACTTTGTACTATTACACTTCCTCAGCAATAAGAAAAGCAAGTTGGACTTCTGCTTAAATAAGAAAGCAAGCTGGGCTTCTGGTTTGAAATTTGTCCTCCAAGTAGAAGTTCAGAGGAATGGCACACCCACATCAATTCAGTTGGATCTTTTGGACTTCTTACCTTACACTACATGTTGCAAAAGTTTTCCTTTTAACTAGTAGCACACTGCAGCCCCCTCATCTGGGAGAAATGTATCTGTGTGGGAGCCAGAATGACACTTCTAGTTCCAGGATCCGAGCAGAGCTGGATAGAAGAGCCCATAGGGCCAGATCCTCAAAGGACTCCTGTTCTGTCACCACAGCTCTACAGGAGCCTCTCCTCCCTGCCCCGCTTCATCCCGACTTCCAGTCTACCCAGGGTCGCTTGAAGGGGTTCTCACCTCCCCTTCTTCCTGCCCCCGCAGCCGCCTGGGAAAAGCGGGGAGCGGCTCCCAGTTTCCCCAAGGTCTCCGAAGGGGAGACGCTCTCCAGAGGGAGGCCCCACGCCACTGTACAGTCAGCTCGTGTCCGCGGGGGCACGGAGGACCCTCCATCCAAATCATCGGCCGCTTTTCCTCTGGAGCAGGGGAAAAGGAGCCCCTCGAGGGGCTGAGCCCTGCCGGAGTGCCGCGGGGTCTGCCCGAGCTGTGGGTCTGACCTGTTGCTTTGCTTTT
>JAHLSL010000009.1:24223398-24411056 GCA_025920805.1 Petroica traversi
AGCGCGGCGGGCGCGGCGCTGCTGTCTCGCACGGAGGCGAACAGCGGGCGGCGATGCCGCTCGGGACGGGCACACAGCCCCGCTCAAACACCTCCGTTAAGATGTAGAGGAGGCCCCTGCGCCCTCCCGGACAGGGCAGTGCCCTGGCTGCTGGAGGCGACGGTGCCTAAGGCTGGAGCTGTCGCGCAGGTACTCACTGGCCTTCTCAAGCTTCATGCTGGTTCACTGTTTCACAAATCTAGATACTAAAAAACTACTCGCATTTGGAAGAAATTAAAGGACCTTTGAACACTCTCTTTTCTGTACCTGTCTTCCATTGATGTCTGCTGTGCTGTGTCTTTAGCAATAACTTATCCCATGCTTTGTGTCTGAGTTAATTTCTCTTTCCCAAACATCTTGTAACTTCTTCGTGGTTGCATCATCTGTGTCCTTAGGTTCTTTTTTATTACTATTTTTATCTATTTTTTTCTCTTATTCTCATCTTCTTTGTTTTGGTTTTTGTTTGTTTGTTTAGCTTTCCCTTACTCACCTCTATCTTACTGACCAACATATCTTGCAAGTACTGCATGCAGAAGAAATTGCATAGCAAAGTGCTTGACATATGGGGTGTATGTGTATAATGCTTTGTGAAATTCAAGTAACTTGGGCCCACTTCAAGCCACAAAAAGTCATAGTCTTGTTTAGGTGGTTTTTTTCCTATTTTTTTTTTAATTTGTCAGGATGTAGACAGGATTAACTGCTCCCTAAGGCATAGGGAGCCAGGGGGGACTCTCCCAGCTGCCTGGACAAGGCCCCACCAGTCAGGACCAGTCCCATCCCACTCAGCCAGGGAACAGGGGAATAAGTGGTATCAACCCAGAAACCACATCACTAAGATGTTTGTGTCAAGCTCTGAAGTCAATCTGTGGGTCAGGGTCTAGACAAATGGCCCATAAACAAGCACACGTGGGGCTGTAGCTGAGGTGAGAATCCAGCACTCCTTTTCCATCACTGGGGCAGAGGTTAGCAGCCCTGGACAGAGCTGAGGTTGAGACCCTGGAGAGAGGCTGAGAGGGGGGTCCCAGGCGAGGCCCATCAAAACCATGATGGTCTACAGTCTCTTGAGGATCTAACAGGTGAAATTACTATAACCTACTCTGTAATTGTCCAGATTGACAGGGAGAGTTGTTTGTCTCATCAGGAAATCCTTCTTGGCATGGGGGCAGCTTGGGACAGAGGAGAAGCCCAAAGGGGAGGTGAGTGAAAATCACTGTTTCCCACAGGGCTTTTGGATAGCAGGGCTGGGCAGAGAGGCTAATGCCAGGTCACTCTCTGTTGAAGGGGACAGACCCATCACTTACCTCCTGATTGTGCCAGTGACAGGCACTTCTGTCCTGATGTTTCTTAGGTTCTGTTAGTGGCTTGCTAGGGATAGTGTTCAGTTTGGATATTGCTTCCTACTCTTGTATCACCTTGGAACTTGAAAAATTGAATGCCTTCTGGTGAAAGCCCTGCACAGTCCTGGCACAACTCTGCACCAGGAGGCCTTGGCAAGCACTGCAGGGCCACAGAAGTGATACCTGCCTTCACCTCTTTACAACTGGCTTCTCTACAGGTATCTCTGTGAGGTCTAAGGAATTTCAAAATGGGGAGGGGGGAAGCAGGGAGACTTTTGCAGAGACAAAACTCTGTTCTGACACAGACCTCTCTGCTTCATTGGGTTTGGGAGATGAGTGTTACATGGGACAGCCCGGCTTCCTCTGCACCCTGCTGTCTGCCACAGCCAGACTGGGGCTGAGACTGCAGCTCCTGCCTGGGCAGGTTATCCCTAACCCAGTCTGGGTCTCAGCCAAAGTCCCAAATGGCCCTTCAAGCATTAACAGCTTCCACACACCAGCACAACTAGGACAAATTGCAGGAAAGGAACATGTAATTCTTTTACTGCTATCAAAACCTAAAGCAGCAAAGCCATCTAGGAGCCTGGGAATGGGAAAATACTACTTGGGCTCCCTGTGCTTCCTTCAGCCCAGCAAAGATGGTCATGAAAAGCTGAGCAGAATGGTCTACCTTACCAGCTCCCAGTTTTTCCTTTTAGCTGAATTCACCTCAGCTTATGTGATGATTAGACTGGTTTGCCACAGAGGAAAATTGCCACTTAGGATTTCTCCCTAGACACCTAGGAGAAGTGTAACTTGCCCTTCCCTGCTTGGCTGAGCTTCCAAGTGTGCTGAAAGCCACTTTCCCTGCAGCTCTCACTCTCAGTTCCTGCAGCTCTGCATGCTTGCAATAGACCCCTGAAATCCTACAGACTATTCTTGCACAGAAACCTCACATCAGCCTTGTAAACCCTCAACAATTCCTCAGTAAAGCCCCATAGGTATAATGCTAATATAATGCTAAATAAGGACTTCAGCAACCTACTATTACTTCTTTGGGTGTCATCTGTGTTCCTTCTGTCTTTGTGTACACAAACTCAGAATTAGTCATGGTCCCACACACACACATAAAAAAAAGGCAAAAAAAAAAAGAGCTGCTGTATTTTTTGTAAGCGGTGTGAATATTGCCTGATGAAAATTTGAATTCTTTCCAGTTCATACTGAGGACCTAAAAAAACAGGCAGTGGGCCCTGTCTGTTCATCTGCCACTGAGGGGTTTGTGCTCGCTTTTTTCCTTTATCAAGGCATTGTGTCCTTAGGTACTTGTTTGAGATATATATATATCTGCTCTATAAAATAAACATATTTGCTATAAATCACTATGTAAATGAAATAATTAAGAAACCTCTGTTCTCATGAGGAATCATACAATGGTTCAAATAGTTTGAAATACTGAAAACATCTTTTAATTGTAGAATTCTATACAAACTTGGATAGATACATAAATGGCCACGACAAAATGTGTTCTTATTGCCTGAAAATTTTCACAGAAATACAAACATAAATGGCAAGCTTACTGACATCCAACAGGATGAGGTATCTTTAAACTTGCAAAATGAATAGACACGACACTCCTAAGCAGTTTGTGTGTTGACTGTCCTTGAAGTTCTTCTACCTATATACCAATCTCAATATACAAAGAACCAAGATTATTTTTTTAAATTCACGTCACATAATGTAAAATTAAGCACAAAAAAAAGGTAAAAAATTGTAATCCTGAAAATACACTATTTTTTTAAACCTAGGACATTGACTCATTCCATGGATGGTTTCCTGTATAGTTGTGTTTTAAGTGAGACACATCTTGTTTCTGCACAGGACATCAATATCAGATGGAGATACAAGAATAAATGGTGGCAAACAAAAGGGAAAGATATGTAATCACAAGTAGAACTCAAACTCCATGCCAGTGTTCTTGCAGCCTTAAGCAAAGCTATACATAAAAATATGCTACAACCATTATTCTCAAAAAGTCCTTGGCACTTTTCCTCTGATAATCTCACTTTCTTTTTTAATGGAGCAAATTACATTTCTGCACCAATATCATAAGGCAAAACTATAAATGCAATTACAAAGACAAGTTACCAGAAAACCCCAAGGCAAAGATAAACCCACCCTCAGCCCATCACCTCCCAGCTCTGAATGCTTTGTGCAATAATATCACCCTTCCTCCTCATCACTGTCTTTCATGGTAATGCCCTGAAGCCCTCCCGCATCGGTGACTGAGACGGTGGCTTCCTCCACGGTCAGACGGCTGTGCACGGTGTCGTAGGTTTTGCTGTTCAGCGTCCCCTCCAGCACGCCTTGCAACCTGAAGTCTCGGTAGGTTTTCTGTGGCAAGAGTAAAACATCCTGAATTGGGCTCCAGCAAGTCTGAGTGCTCTTTCACTATACACTAGCATGCCAGTGGCACAGCTTTATTCCTCCTGCAGGTTATGGAGCTGTTACCTTGATAAAGATTTTGTGGTCTTAGTTTATGGGCTGCGTGAGATTTCTACAAGCTCTAGAGATTATAATTTGATGGTCATCCCTTTAAGAGATTATGTTTTGTGCTACAGCATGCTCTAAATACTGATTTCTCAGTAAATTCCATTTGTTTCATTTATTCAATAAAAAAACACCTGAGAATTTTTCTAAATATCTATTGAAATGTGAATTCGGCTACAGGTAGTTCAGTTCTGTCATTTCACAGAAAGTGTAAATGCCTGACCTTTTCCCCATACTGCAATATTATTTATATTTATCTTTACATTTATATGTGAAATATGGAAAAATAATAATTATATATTACATTATAACACAATATATAATATAATAATGAATACAGATTATGATCTATACTATATAGTGTCAGAATTTCTCAGGGGACTACTTACTTAATTTACATTCTAAGTATCTACATTCTGATTTGCTACTTTTTTTTTTACTTCAGAAGATTTTGTTTCCTTGGTATTCATCCTTCCTATGAACCAGCAGATATGACTTTCTTCTTTGTTTTTTCATCATGTAAGAATTCTCAGTGGAATTGTTTTAGTCATCAGTGCTATGTTCAAGTAAGCATATGGAAAAATCACCTACCTACTTTATTTTTATGTTGTAACACATTTGAAATAATCTTTCCTGATGTTACCCTGAAAGGCTTAACAAGGACAAGTTTCTTGTTTTGTGTACACTATCACTATAAATTCTCAATGCTTTGGAAGAGAATGTGGAGAAAAGAAAATGGAAGATAATTAAGGGCTACAAGGCCCATTCCTCTGCCTGAGGAGGAGACCATGTACAACTCTTAGAGAAAGAAAAGATTTGATTTTGTTTCAATACTTCAGAGAACTGCAAAAGACCACTCTTAAAATGGGTAGCATTCAGTTGGGAGATATTTTTTTTCTGCCACTGTGATGATTATTTAAACCTTGTTTGAATCACTGCAACTGAGATTTATTTGACTTTCACAGGTCAGTGTCAGAGTCAATGGATGCAGCTTATGTTTTGCTCACACACTCCTGCGAGTACCCTACCTGGTCTTTTTCAAGTGTCACCATTGCATTCCCTTTTTATAACACTGTGCATTCAATTTGCTTTGATGCTGTTAACGGGTCCTTACAGCAATTTCCTTCACTTTTTCAATGTATTCTTCCCATTCTCAGACCAGCACTCTGGGGTTCAGACATTGCTCTTCTCTTGACATAGTTTTGCGGGATAATAATGTTCACTTCCAAGCTTAATTTTTCATTTCTCCCTAACTTTCTCGGTCCTTGACCCTTCTTTAGTCACATCCCTCTGCACGTGTCCCAGACATCTAATGAAACCCTTATGCTATCATAAGCTTTTAAAGAGAATAAAGGGAACAATGTTTCTTCTTCTAGTCTTTCTTAATAATGCTACCACTCTTGTTGCATCCAAATCTGAAAGAATTATATTTCATCTCACGTCCTTCCAAAATGACCTCATATTTACTTGGGCTTTTATTTTTTAATTAAAAAAAATAAATTCAAGAGGTGACAGGAACGATACAGCTTCCTGGGTGGGTTTTTTTGTGTGTGTGGTTTTTTTTTTTTTTTGGTTGGTTGGTTGTTGTTTTTTTCCTAAAGCAAACACAAAAGTGCCTTCATTCACTCTAGTTTGGAGGATCTATGCCTCCCCACATCTCTCCCCAGATGGGCTGCAGCAGGAAAAGTTTCTTATGATACTCTATTTGAATCCCTGTTTTGTATTTCCCAGCAACCTCCTGTCTGCTGAGTTCCTGTATCACCAATTCTATCTTCTTCACCCACCAAAACCAAGGTCCACAAAATTTTCTCTTTTGCAGAACCAGTGATTGCCATCATCTTCTTCAGTCTTTAATATCCACAGAAGGTGCCATGGAACAACAGAGCTGGAATTTACATGCAGAGCAAACCAGGAATATGGGCACAGAAAAGCCACTGCCAGGAGCAGTGTTCCCATCTCCAGCAGGAGCCTTCTGCTACTGAGCAAGGCTCACCAGTGTGCCAGGTGGCAGAGGGAAGGTGGGTTGGCAGTGCTCCTCATTCACCTGAAATTCAGTTTTGTAAGGGCTTCCTTTTATCTCCCTGGTGATATTTCTTTTGCACAATTTAGCCTGCCCATTCTTAGATCTCATGGGGTGCAAGTTTTAGATCCTCTAACACCTATATTTTTCCTCACAGGATGATAACTGCTTTAGAAAGGGACTTTTTACAAGGGCATGGAGCGATAGAACAAGAGGGAACAGACTCAGACTGAGAGTAGGTTTAGATTATATATTTGTAAAAGTCTTCAGTGTGAGGGTGGGTGGTGAGGCACTGGAACAGGTTGCCCAGATAAATTGTAGATGCCCCACCCCTGGAAGTCCTCAAGGCCAGGCTGGATGGAGCTCTGAACAACCTGGTCTAGTGAGAGGTGTCCCTGCCCATGGCAGAGGGGTTGCTACTAGACAATATTTAAGGTCTCTTCCAACCCAAACAATTTTATGATTTTGTGATACACTTGAGAATAGTTTTAAACCTTTCACAAGAGCCATTCATTTCAAAAAGGAATTGCAAACTGCTTTTGCCATTTGGGCACCCAATCAAGTGAAGAGCCAAATCCTGCTCCCAGAGAAATCAGTTAAGGTCAAAAAGAGCAAAGGTAAGTTTGGGTGTTTCAGGGAACCATGATGCCATTGTTATGACTGTTTTTTTGCATTTCTCTCTGTTTTGTTCTTTTTTGCTAGTGAATCCTGAAAGTTGCAGTTGCAATTTCAGGGACCCTGAGTTAAAATCCTTCTGACTTTATAGTCTTGCATGAACTTCATGAGAAAATATTTTAAGGAATCAAGGTCACCAAGGTGTTTCTTACTCCACATTTGTACAGATAACGAGAATGTCCAAAGTTAAACATGGCAGAATTAAAAGGAAAAAAGTCTGAAATGGTTTTCTGTCTCTTGCCTAAAGGTATCAACTAAGATCTGAAAGGGAGTTGGGAGGAAACTTTCTTTTATGGTAGGTTAACCCATAATTGCATATTGCAAGCCATATTACACTCTACTTGGAAGTGTTTGACATTGGCCAATATAAATGACTGAGGACTGAAGTGGAGGGATTGGTATTTCTATTGATACTTATCCCTGAGTATGAAAGATTAGAAAATGTTATCTAATAGACTGGATACTGTTTTCAATTAAGTCTAGTAATCACATGTGCGTAAAAAAGAAAATGCTTCCTTTTTTTTAGGAGAAGGGGGAAAATGAGAAGGAACACTTTTGAAATTATTCAGGTAAAACAAAAAGTCAGTAACAAGACAAACAATAATTTAGTATGAATAATCATACAGCAGTGCTGTACAGCTAGCTGTAAAATTGCTTGGAAATATCTTAATTGTCCTCAAGTCCAGAATTTATGACAAATACTAGTGCACATATAATTAATTTTAAAGGCTTTAATAAGTTATTTTGCATCTGGAATTTGCTACAACTGCGGCGAAAAAAAATCCCAACCTAAAACTACAGAAGTTTACAACTTTATTCCACATTTTCTAACTTTTGGGGTGATCATCCGTATTATTGCTTTATTACTTTTCTCTCTTTACTATGCAGTCTAATGCAAACACATTTTATTTACCTTCACTATCTTGATGAGAGTCTTCAGCTGGTAGATGTGAAGCTGAACATCTAATCTATCAGCCAGCCACGTGCATATGAGTTTCATGGAATTGCTATACCATTGCTGAAAAGAAGGATAAAAAAAAACAACAACAAACACCACCAAATAACCCTGCAGTATTCATTTAACAGATTTGGTAATGAGAGGTAATGAAACACTTTGAAATGATCACAGATCAGCACTTGAAGTCAACAATGATATAATTTCCTGTTATGAGAATTGCATGGGTCAGTAGGAAATCAAATAACTTGACCTAGACTGTTCTTTACATGAATTAGCACCTGCCATTTTATCTTTCAGTTACAACATGTTCAAGCAAAATAGCGTTATGCACTTTGTTATCTGTCAGTGAGAATGGATATTAAAGATACAATTACAGGAGAGAATTGACAGCTAAAACAGCAAGGATAGAATCTTGAGAGAATTTTCAATAACTAGATTTTTCAATCCAAACAGGAAAACAGTGTCAGAGAATAAGGAATTTTGTCTTTTTTTTTTTCTTTTTTTTTCTTAAATCACTGCATCATTAAGTAAAAAAAAATCAGAAACCACTGGAAACTGTATTTAAATATGATCAAAACACCACCACACCCTTCCCAAAATAACCATATTAAGGTTTTGGCTTACATTAATTACTAATTATAATTACAGCCTACCTTATTTCCTTTTTATGTCTTAGGCATGGGTATGTTTTCACTCAACACTTCACAAATGGATGGGTTTAGAATAAGCCCTCTGCTGTTGGTGTCTACGTTACTGTAAAAAAATCACTCAGTTCCAAATAGCTACTGTGATATTTCTTTCACATTAACTGGATTAGAAGAGATTTTACTAAATATAGTTTTAGCATTTTCCCCCCTTCCTGTAAAATCACAACCAGATGTCATTTAGTCAAACTGTAAAAAGGAAGGGAATTTTTTTCCCTTTTAACAGAGACTGATTAAGAGAGTTTGTGTCATAGCTCTGCTTCTAGTCTCTTTTCCCACAGGAAAGAGGCTTAAATTCTTTTCTAATACGATTTCCTGTGTCTTTGCAAAATACAGAGATATGCAAAGATAGGAAATCATGTGCATATTTTAAAATGCAGAATGTTAGGCAAGGTATATTTTGTGAAAGTAATTCAAAGGAAGTATCTAACATGTCTCACTTGCCACCTCCATATGAACAAATAAAATAAAATATGTACTGAAAATATGAAGAAAAAATACTTGCTACTGTATGTAGCAAAAAAAAAAAAAAAATAGAATGCTTCCATCAAAATGTAAGCTCTGTAAAAAGCTTGAAAGACATAAAGTAATAACTACAAATACCTTTTCCTTACAGGGAACAGTCTCATCACATTATAACTATCAGTTTTAAGGTAAGTTTGAAATTAGATAATCATATAATGATTCTTCTGTTTATTTATGAATGTGCTGAATTTTATTTTAATTATAAATCCCTGGAAATAAATTACTTTTACTTTTTTAGAGTTTCTCCTATTAATTTACTATTTTACAGAAGTGAAAAAACACACCACAAAAAAGGTGGATAGCTACATAGTTCAATGTAGTCAATAAAATGTGGGACTGATTATATATCCATAAAATACTGTAAAATACTTTTAATGTGACAGAGTTGTTACTAAGTGGTAGCTGTAAACTATATGCCAGGTATTTTATGTATACAGATGCCTGGAAAAAAAAATACAATTGTGTTTGTTAACTGGGAAACTCGATCTAAATAAACATAAAAATTACTGCATCAAACATTCTACCCAAATGCAATAACATAAGACAAAAAACTTTATTGTCACTCAGACCCCAATGTTTTTAATTATAAACACAATCCTGGTAAAGAGAACTGTTTTAGTAGGGGAGCTTCTTGAAAACTGATATTCTTCCAGTAATGCATCCATGATGTATTTTATTTGTATCAAGTAGAAAACAGAGCAGACTCAAACTTGCTCAGAAAAACAAACTACAGACAGGATTGAAAATTCTGAGACTGATTTTGCCATGCAACAATATTGAACAGTGACAGATTACTGACAATAGACTGTTCCAGTTTTCTGTTGAAATGTGTTTTAAAGACCAGCCAGGAAATTTATTTAAGCTGGATGCAGTAAAACTTTGACTCTACATACCTGTGATATTCTTACATGCACTGAAAACAAAGCTAAGAGATTGGAAGAAATTATTTTTCTATTCAACTTTACGAATAAAAGCAATATAATATGTTTTCCTGATCAGCTTTTATGCATTAAACTTCCAGTACAAATGTTTAATTTGGTGATTGTGAAATGATACTACAGTACTTGCTCTTCTGTCAACATATCTTGTTCAGAAAAAAATATGACTGCTGTTTTATTAAAAAAAAAAAAGTTTATTTTTAATTGTCAAGGCATTTTTAATAAAAATCACATCCAGTGTATTTTTAGAATCCTCTCAGAGGTACTTGTGGGTAGGATTTTTATTAATGACTGGTCTTATATCCACTAAGTTTTATACATCCATATACTAAGTTTTGAGGACTTAGTATAGGCTGAAGCTGTATAAACATAAATCTGCTGGATTTCATAACAAGAAAATAAGTATTTCCCTATAACTTATTTTTGAGTGTGTTAAAGAGCACAACACTTCAAATTCCTCTCAGAGAATCCAAGGCTACACATTTTGACAATCATGGGCATGCTAGAGAGGCAGGGAGGGACCTACTGTGGCTGTTAAGAATCTACTGCAAACACCAAAACTTCAGTGATTCAGTGATTGGATAATTGTCCTGAGATTACCCAGTTAAAACAACAACAACAACAACAACAACAACATCAACAACAATTGCTTTTAACCGGTTTCAAGAAAAAGTAACTTTTCCATTAGTAACAATAACAGTGAAAGGACAATGCACCTCTTGCAGATGTTCATTACATGGTTCTACTGCCACATTCTTTGCTGTTGTCTATGCAAAAGAAAAGGAGTAAGTGCTTAGTATATTTTTTTCCAAATCAGCAAATAACACCAGCCAACTGCTTTAACAAAAATGTTTGCCTCGCTATTTCCTCCTCTCTCCTTATTCATAGCCCATCCAGCTCCTGTAAGGGCATGCATTACTCACTCCATTTTCCTGAGACACCTCTTTCAAAGTAAAAAATAAGAGAAAAGGAAAGGCTAGGGTTGACTCTGTGAGACCCTTGTATTTATTCACACTTATTGTGCATGACTGTACACTGGTAAATCATATTAGCAGCCCGTCTCCCCATCAAGCTGCTACTTGCTTTCCAGCCCTGGGAAGGTTCAACAAATCAACAGGAGCACGGAAAACAGAACATCAGTCTAATCTAGTGTTTAAGGTGAAGTTTTCAAACCCAATCTAAGAAGATCTTTAGAGCAAGCAACAAGCTGAAGGGCTCAGAAGGTGGTATTGACAATGAAAGAGTGTTGAAATATTGAGAAGCGCAGCACTTGTGCATTTTTAATAACAAGAGGGTCAACAAGGACACAGCTCCCTCAGTGCCAATAGTTGCCACACCAGTGCTATAAACGCTTTCAGTTCATCAGATTTCTTAAACAGTTCATCAGCTTTCTTAAACACCCTAAACCCCCTCAGCAGACCTTTAGTCTTAAATTAACAAACCAAAGCAATGAAAGAGGGTGCAGCTTGAATGGCCAGCATTGATCCCCAACGGGGCTCGGCGCAGCTACCGGCACTGAAAAACTCGTTCCATTGTCAGGAGGAATTGACAAACCTCCTGGCCTAAATAGTCCAGCTCAGACGGGCTGGAGGCACGCAGCTGTAAAGGGCTCCCCTCGCCCCGCTCCCAGCGCTCACAATGCGCCAGGCATGAGCTCTTTGTCAGGCCCAGACTCTGCAATTTTCTAACAAGGATTAAAGTTGTTTCTCGGCAGGGCCAGTGAAAAGCAATTTAGCAACATACCGTGCTTTCTTCAGGCAAGTTAAAGAGAACTAGTTAAGGAATTTCATTATTCTGCTGACCGGTGGAAATACAAAACAAATATATTAAATATTCACCATCCTTCTGGGTGCCTGAGCTCCAACATTCGCAGAATGGTTCAATTAAATATAACACTTATGGGCTGAAAGCAAGCACTTCAAATTTATTTTTGAAGATTTATAAAAAGGTGCAGCTGTTTGCCACCTGGGAGGAGGCTCAATACTTAGCATTACACAATGGTTTAGTCCTTCTAGGGCTGGTATCCCTAACGCCTAAGACACAAGACCCCGTTGAGTTTCTATACCTTGACTGCTCTTGATAAATGGGCATTGTCATAATGCTTTCTGTGCTGAGTATGGAGGGGGACAGCTTTTCTGGGCACTGCATTTTATGTTCCTGTGGAAGCCTTTATTACACTATTGATCAGGAATTTACTTGCTCGGTCAAATAATGGGATGTTTCTACTTCCTTCAGCTTTACTTGCCCTACCAGAAATAGTAACAAAAAGTGTACTTCTCGCTAAAGACACTGTACACCAAACTCAGCATAAGCTAAAACGAAAAAATAATAATAATGAACTAATTTAAAACAGAACATGAGCATGTTAAAATTTAAGTGCTGAACTGCCTTGTTTTCATGAAAGGGCAACGCTGTTATATTGCTTCAAGTTTATGATAGAGAGCACTACTAGCATACTATGGAACTTTTAGGACATTTTAAAAAATGCCAAATGGTGAAGAAATAAATAAGTTATTCCTTAAAAATGCAAACAGCCAAAGTTGAAAAAAGTTCCTGATTTAAATTTCATAATTTATTTCCCTTTTTGCAAAAAAGGGAAATAGCATTCGTTGAATGCTAAAGATAATGAGGGACACAAATGAAATTTGTAGTGTTTTTGAAAATACATGGAGGTTTAGAAGCTATAGCTGTATTTTCAAGTTTAGGTGCAGATATCATCCACTTAAATGAGGATTTTTACCTGAGCAATGGTGAGTTCTTACACTCTTCTGAAAGCTGGGAAGTGTTGGTAACTCTGAAAGCACCACCCTCCCCCTCAACCCGAGTAAGGATTTTCCAGCCTGTGGGCACCATAATACATCAGAAGGTATGTATACATAGCAATACCAAAACAAGAAATGAAACAAGAAGATGTAATTAACATTCAAAATATCTTTATATATTTTTCAGAAATGAAAAATATTTAGTTGCAAGCTAAACCAACAAGGAAGCAACTTTGCCCAAGGCATTTTTGCTTTTCCCTCAGGCTTGGGTAGCCTTTTGATTAAGAAAGCCTGAGAAACCTTTGAAGAATGAAGTAACTGTAAGTAAACAGAAAATCCAGTGTATCAAAATGTAGAAATTTCGTTTGTTTTCTCTTCCCAACCTATCAGTTCTGATTCCTGACGTACAATTTATGAACTGTTTAAAATATCAATTTCTTCTAATGGAGGGAGACCAGAACTTGCTGACTAGCGAGGTACTGCCCTCCCACCAATTCCCTGGGAGAAACTCATTACCTCCCCGTGACTTTCCTTTTCTAGATTGCACTGGTCATAAATGTGCACTAGTCTGTGAGGCACTTCATATTTCCAAAGAGAAAAACTCTGCCAGTGGCCAGGAAAATTTAAGAACAGAAGCTAGGAAACCCGAGAGAAGAAACGGCTTTCACGTAAAACTTTCCCATCCCACTATCAGCTCCACATGCCTTCCCAGTGACAGCCACTGCCATTTTGTCACACATTATCCAGCCCCACAAGCATGTTGTTTCTCATTATACCTGGCCTCACAGTACCACAACATCAAATGTTGAGTGAGGTTAGACTCTCTGAGAACCCAGGTTTATAGTGCTAGCCCTGAAAAAATATTCTTACCAAAATGCAGAATTTTGCCTTCATGAGAAGTCCATGCAAAGGTGATTTTCTCTTTTTTTTTTGGTGTGTCTATTTCATCCTTATTGTTCTCAATCAACAGAGATTGAGAGTCACTGAGATGTACTTCTACAGTAGTGCCAGTAAGAGAGCGCTGGCAGAAATGGTCAGTTAGCTGGCCTCTGACTGCGGAAATAAAAATTATATCATCCCTAGATTAAAAAAAAAAATTCAAGTGCACTTGTAGGCTGGTTATTTTTACAGCTACCCTAATGCTGCTGGCTGTTTTTTTGTTGTTGTTTTTTTTTTTTCTTTTTAATTATTATTATTTTTTTAATTTTTTGTGAGACCAATCTTTTTGTTTAAAACATAAAAAAAAATTATTTTTTTTCTCTGAAACATGAAAATTTTCTCCACCTTTTGATTCAATGCACAGTTATGACTGGAGAAAAAAAATTATATGGCATGAATTTAATAGCAAAGGGACTATGGGGAAACAGCTGATATGATAACTGTGCTGAGACAGAACTGTAATTCCTTTTAATGGGTACTGATCAAGCACTGGTCCATCTATGAGTTCACTTCATGCATATTTCCACAGGATACATCACTTTTACCGTTATTTAAAACACAAAAATACAATTTAGTATACTTTAGCATTTATCCAGTAATAATATATCTTTTAGTAGGCAGATATCAGACCTGGAAGGCTTGGGATGCATACTTTTTCTAAAAAGCAAATGTTCACAAGGAGAATACTATTGTTTTGGGGGACCACCATGATACCATCACATTTATTCCTTTTGCATTTATTCCTTTTTTCCCCATAGGAAATTCTACTTAAGAGAAGCTTATATAAATTAAAATTAAACTAAACATGAGGGGAAAATCTGTGGAGCTGGCCTTGTTGGAACCATGGGATTAGCAGGAAGGACAAACAAATGAAACTTTTTCCCTATACAAAAACAACCAGATATTTAAAAGCCTTTGATCTGGAAAATGCCAATGACTAAATCAATATTGTGTCAAATCCAAAAACTCTAAATCTATTCCCCATTTTGCTACAATCCCTTCCTACAATTTCATTTAAGGACTTGTCCAGAAGTCCTCCCATTGCTGAGTCACTTATTCCTGCTGTAATGTTCCTGTGTTCCCTCATGAACTCCTACTTTGTACAGAGCCTCTGGCACATTCCTCTTTCACCTCACCAGTGCCTTACACTCCTAATGCTTGGCACCATTTACCTAGACATCTTCCTGGAAACATCTTAGGCTTCCATCCAGTTCCTGTGTTTTGCTTCCTCCACTGGGCCTGGAACACTAAATCATGTTTTGAACTTTGTCTTAGAAATGTGCAAAAATGCTGACAGCCTAAATTACAGGTATATGTATCAGGAATGGAGAGGTGAGAAAGGAATCAGACACCACCGTCTGCTTCAACACATACTTCTGATAGAGGGATCAGGGAAAAGATTTCATAAGTTTAGTTATTTGAAATTACAAACTCTGAGTAAACCCCCTCTTCCCCAGTCTTAATTTTTTCTTACCCTCCCCACCTTCCAGACCCTCATGGTTTTTTTTAATTCTAATTATAGTAGATTTAAGAACTTGCCTCTTGCACTCTTCCTGGCCAAGGAAGAAAGTGTTTCTTTCTTCCAGTGGGATGCTTCCTTTGGCATTCTTCTGGCTTTCCTTTTTTTTTTTTAATGCCATTATGCCAAACTCCCAGGAAGCTCAGAAAGCATTTTATTTTTCTTAAGAACAAATACTTTAGTCTCCAGCCAGCCTCTTTTCTGCCTATTTGAATGAAGGATTCCCACTGCCACTCCCAAAGCAATCAGGGGAAAAGGGAAAGGAGCTCAACAGAAAAAGGAACCCAAACCTTGATAGAAAGACCTTGTTGAGAAAAACTTAGGATGACAAACAAGTGAACAGTTATTGGATGGGACATTTTGGTGATACAAGAAAACAAAAATAATTCTCAGAAATCAATAATGAGAAGAAAAGAAAAACCATGGCTCATTTAAAAGCATAATAAGCATCTTTGAAATTCCTGATCAGAAAGGATATAGATCTGAATAAGCAAAGAACACCTAACATATGAAAAGCTTATCTTTTACAAGAAAAGTATTTTTTCATATTTTTGGCTTCTAATTAGAAGAGGGCTGTTGCTATGGAACCACTGCCAATTTACAAATAAATATACACTTTTAATGCAAAATATACAGTACTCATCTTCTCCTGTATTGCATATTGGTTGTTAAACAGCAATTTACAATATTTATGCTACTTTATAATGTTTGTGACCTTTTTTCTGGCTTTTTCACACATGTCAGAAAGCTGAGAAACTGGAAGTTTGCAAAATTAAACACATGTAACTTCCTTTCATATCTGGACATATGTAATGTACTGTTCTGATTTAAAACAGTAGCTACTAACATGATGCTCCTGACTGTGAGAGACTGACAATATAAACAGTTTCTCTGCTCCATTCTGGATACGCACTGCATCTGTGAACAAAACTTCCACAGGTTATTCTGGTGCTAAAACTCTGTGGAGCAAACACTGCCAGTCTTTCTGCACTGAGTGTTGTGCTGCAATTTGGGTATATCCACAAGCATCCTCCAAGGCACAGAGCAGGGAACATCACTTGAGTGACCCTGAAATGAAAGCCAGCTTGGATCCTCTAAATAAACAAATTAACATAATGCAAAGTGACCAAGTTGTTACTCGTTATTACACTTGCCTCTTGCCATCAGGCTCTAGTTTTAAAAGCCCTACAAATGTACTTATCTGTACAAATGCTAAGCACTCTTCTTAGGTGAATACCTAACATTATGGAATCATAGAACTGTTTGAGTTGGAAGGGACATTAAATATCATTCAGTTCCAATCCTCCTGCCATGGGCAGGGATGCCACCCACCAGATCAAGATGCTGAAGGTCCCACCCAACCTGACCTTCAACACTTTCAGGGTGGGGCATCTCCAGCCTCTTTGGGCAGCTTGTTCCATTGCCTCACCACTCTCTGAGTAAGTACTTTCTTTCTAACATCCAATCTAAACCTACACTCCTTCAGTTTAAAACCTTTGTCCCTGTCGTGTCACTACATACCCATACAAAAAGTCCCTCTCCCTCCTTTTTATAAGCCCCACTATGGTACTGGAAGGCCTCTCCAAGGTCTTCCTGGAGCATTCTCTTCTCCAGGCAGAACAGCCCCAGCTCTCTCAGCCTGTCTCCACAGGAGAGGTGCTCCAGCCCTGGTATCATCTTTGTGGCCCCCAGTAAGGTTAAAGCTCTGGGCTCACTCTGCCTGTAAGTAATGCAATCAAGACACCCATCTCTGCTTTAGCCCACTCATCCAGAACTCCCTGGAGTGAGACATCATCAAAGGGACCACAGAGACCTCCTGTTAGCTGCATTTATCCCTTAAAGTAAGAATATTCTTCATCTCAGTACCAAAAGAGAGACAGGCTGAAACTCGGTCAGCATCTGTGCTGTAGCTTTTACACTCACATTAGTAGTTTTTGTCCTAAAATCTTCTACTTAGACTCCCTGCTGTGGAGTGAGGTCACGTACATATTTTTATTGCAGTATTTAAACCATCTGAGTTCTTCTGAGAGAATATTTACAAGCAGTTCATTTTTCCACCTCATCAGTGCCAAGTGACAGGGCTGGACATAGCAGTGAAACTGACAGGGAGATGCACACTGCTGGAGCTACTCCTCTCTTACATCCCATCAACTGGGCCCTAATGTGGAGCAGAGGTCCAGCCTCCTACCCCCCTCTTGCTTCTCTCCTCCCCTTTCTCTTTGGACAAAATGTCCTTGGACTGGGCAGGTGCCTGGTTTGCTCCTTTCCATCCCTGACCCTGTTGCCCATGAACACTCTTTCAGCTATGTAGATTTTACAGCTGTGTTGGTGGTTTTTTGAGCTGATTTTTCTTTGCATTATTTTTACTTTTTTTCCATGCTCTTTAAGTGCAGTATAATGCAAAAAAAGTCAATGCTATGTAAATTAAGAAAATATAGTGAAACACTTGAAAATTATTTAAAGGAAAAAATTTCTATGTAGTTCAACACTTCTGCACATTTAAACCAGTACTAAAGCTTCAGTTTCCCATGACTAAATAGGTGAAAAAGCTCTTTCCACTTACAAATCTGTCAGAATATTCTGCAGCATCCTTAGCTATTCTGATTTGCCACATAGCAACTTCTTTCTGTTATGCCTGACTCATTATAGCAAAACTAGATTATTCTTATGGTTTCTGGCACCATTTTCCTTGTAATATGACCAACAATGTGGTTGTGTGTCTATTTGGGAACACCTATGCAGAGCTTTGTTTTATTTTCCTTTTTCAACTAAGCTTGACCCAAACAAAATACAAGTATAAACATCAAACCTGCAAGTAAGGTTTGAGAAGCCACAAGGTTCTCCTGCTGTTTATATGTGTGTGAATTACAGTACATCAAGAAATCAATATTCCCTAGATGGTGCTTGTGCCTGGCACTTCATGGTGAACAAACATTAGGTAAGACAATATAAATGGTACAATCCTTATTGATTTCTCTTGACTGTGTAGAATGTGAAAGCTATAGCCACAGTTAACACTTACTGACAGACTCATCTAAAGTTTCAGTGCTATTTTATATTTTTATAGTTGTCTATGCTCAATTGCTTCTATTAAGTTGCTAGACACATTTCAAGCCATCTAGATAAGAAGAAAAAGTGCAGGGCCTGAAATGAGATGCTGCTACTTTATGCCTAGCAGGATAAAAAGGTTAAAGGATTAAATTGTGCCTGGATGTTGGAAGGAGCTCTCTTTTATTAGATGGAATTGTTATTTTTTTTAGTGCATGGATATTGTGAGTGATGGATAGATCCATTTGACTAAGTTAATAAATGAATGAACAGTACATATACCAGAAATGCATATGAGGAAACTGTACTGGAAGCTCCAAATATTATAGACCCTCCCAAACAAACAAGCAAAAACTCCTTGTAGTTCTATTTGACTGAAAAAATGCCCTCAGGGAGAAAAATAAAACAGATGGGCTTTAAAATATTAAGTTTGGGATTTCTTTTTCTCCCCGTTTTTCCTCTTGTGACTCGTAACATCCATTTAAAATTGCTTTTTAAAAGCAATTTATACATTGTTCTTTTTTTTTTCTTTCCAAAAAAGTGAGCTTCTCACTCAAATCAGGGAAATTAGGGGGTAGGACAGTATAAGGAATTCTGAATATCAGACTCAATACTTAAAACATGAGTTTTAGTACCCTAAAAATAATCTTCTATTTCTCTTTTATACTCAGAGAGCACTTTTAGCAAGATATCAGAATATTTATTTAGTAGCTTCTTACTCCCCTGCTGGAAAAATTTAAGTAATATGATTGAATTGGTGTGAAAAAGGTGTCAGACATCCATACCACAAATACTAAATGCAGACTGGCTACGGGGTAGTTAATGTCTTGAAAAAAAAAAATTATATCTTTTTGAGTTACGTGGAACACACAAAAAAGGAAATTCAGGAATTAAAAATGGTATAAAGAATGAAGATGTGAAAGTGTTTAATATCAAAACCATATAAAATACAGTAATTGTGTTATGCCATTGTGTTTCTCTAGAGAAAACACTATCAGTTGCAGTATAAAACAGCTTACAAAGTGCTGAATATTCTGATCCTGAAGCAGTAAACTCTGAAGCACATGCTTTACTTTAAGTGTTTTGTGGTCCTACTGATTTCAACAGTACTGGGCTTTGCTGCAGTCACAGCAGCATAATCAGCACCCTCCAAGAGTGGGCAGTCTTTTTCTCAGTGTAATCCAGAAAAAAAAATCAAAGAAAACTTCTACAGTATATGAAATCAGATTTCAGATTTTCAAATTTCAAATGAACTGTTTTTCTTTTATAGAGATTGTTACCTTGAAAAATGAGGTGAGTCTATCTGAAAACATCAGGAATAATTTAGTGACCCTTATAAAGACTTTGAACAGCAAGTTTGCAAGATGTTGCTTCCGTCTTGCAGAAGAGTTTCCTGTATTTGAGCACGTCAACATAATTCACTTTTTCAGTGACACTGCCTACAGTTTTCTTTAAAATTCTTCTACCGAAAAAGAAACAATTGTTTCAAAATCACAAAAAATTCTGTTAGATCACGAGACAACTACAGAGCAGCTCTCATATCACGAGCTTTCTATTTTCCCCATAAAATAAGAGACGTAATTAAAGATGAGTTAAGACTTTGGTGAAAATCTAAAGAGCATCGGTAAGTCTGAGCACTGCTCAGCTTTTCAATTGCTTTTCTACTTCTCAGTTCTTTTAAATGGTTTTCTATGGCAGGAACATTTTTCTTAATTAGTCACAGCTAATTACTGTTCTGGCATAGACAAGTAATCAGAAATGTCAGAGCTGCAAGGCTACATCTCCCTAATCCTTTGATAATAATTTAGCCTCCTGGGAGGGCCTCAAGCTGCGGTAAGTAGTGGCTGACAATAAGGCAAAATTAGGTGGGCAGCAGACCATTAGGATAGAAAAATAAAAAGCACTACCAAATCCTGCTGAGCACCATCAGGCAACTAACTACACTGCCAGATGAGGTGCCTGTTTAAGCCTGTGTTGTTAATTAGCTGATTCTACCAGACCTGCCACATATGTCCAGGTGCATCATGCAAAGATGTCTATTTCTGGGTTTGTGCCAAAGGACAATTTTGCACTGTGATCAAATTTCAAGAATCTGAGAAAGAAGCCCACATATTTCTTGAAGATTACTCTGAGTTATCAAAGAAATAAGATCAACAAGCTACAATCCATTTTTGTTGAGAATTTTTTAAAGTAATTAGGCACGGTCCTCTCATGTTTCTCAGAGGTTAATACAAACACAGCTTTTGATTCAAATGTGGCCTTTAACCAAGTAGACCTTTTGTCAAACCACACACTTGCAAATAATTACATAACAACAAAAGTGAAGATTACTTATTAAAATTAGCGTGATAGGAAGTAATTTGAGAATAAGGAAAAAAATCACAATTGATGTTTTCTAGGAAAACATTGTTGAATACTAAATACTACAAAAATAGTACTCTTGAGGTAGGCATAAACAGCACAAGGAGTTGGTACTACTTAAAACTCAATTTAAATGAAGTGCCCCTCTTAGCTTGTGACACCATGATTTGCACATTTTAAAACACTTTTTTTTTAATAGGTCAGAAAACCTACAGAAATTAGTAATTGAATAAAACATTTGGCAAATAGAATGAATGGCAAACAGAAATTAAACAGATGAGTACTTCACATCTCCATTTAGCCACTGAGCAGAGTACATGACATAATAATCTCTGAAGAATAATTAAGATCTCAAATAATCTCAAATACATCATTGAACTTCAATTGTCCATCCCTGCTACTAATGGAAAATTAAAATAATGGTTTTTTATTATGGGAATATGGGAATACCACATTCCAGACAAAATACAAGCAGTTTTTCAACAGAAAAAGAATATCACATTACATCTGAACCTTTGAAATACAAAAGCCAAAACCTGCAATGCAAATCTGGAGTGCTTAAGCTTTTAAACTGCTCATAAAGATGTTCAGTCTTTCTTCACTCCAAAGAGAGTTGCATGAATTCCCTGCCATTTACATCTCTTCCCCAGCTTGTTGAATTGTTACCATGCACGAGGCACAGCCTCCAGGACTGTCTCCATATGGGCAGTCCCTGCAACGTCAGCAGGAACACTGCATGACACCACACCAGTTCAGCACTCAGAGGAGATGGGCAACCAGGGCCAAAGCCAACACCTGCTCACAGGTGCTGCCTTGTACAAGAGAACTGTGGGCACCTCTTTGCCAGTGCTCACCTTTCCAGGATGTGCACTCTGACTATTTTATATGTTTATGGTACACTTGGTAAGAGGTTTCCCAGAAATTAAAGCCTAAAAAAATTGGAAACTCTTTCAGTTGTATCAGTGGCTGAACACTGATGTGTTAAAGCTGTTCTCTGAATCATTCTTTATTTCTCAGAGCAGCAATCACTTATTGCATGAAGATTTAATTGCATAAAGTCTTAATAAAACTTAAAACTTACACCATAAGTTTTCCCCAACAGACAAACATAACCTATTAGGTAATGCTGTCAATGGCAAATACACCAAGAATGAATCTGAAGCAAAAATGTCCGGAATGATTTTTTTTCCGAATATCCATACTTCACATGCAATTCACAGGTACAAGAAAGTGAGAATTTACTCAGGTGGCTTAGGAACTAGACATTACTAAAGAAAGTAAGTATTGCATTGATGTTTTAACAGAGCTGTATGCAAAATTAAAAAAAAAAAAATCCAAGAGGTTTGTCAACAAAATCCAGTTTCGTTTAAAGAAAATAGTTTTTAATTTACAAGTCTAATGTATATTAAAATACTCAGAAGTTCAAGATTTATTAGTCCCATCTTAAAAATTTTAGTGGAAACCTGAATCTACGTCTAGTCAATGGGAATAACCTGACGTGTTTATGGGGACAGCACTGCATTTATTAAAGTTAATAGTAAAATGCCTATTGATTTTGAGAAGGTAGAACCAGATCCCATGGAAATTTCACAGCTGAGTGGTTTTAAAATCTGATAATTTTATTATCATATATACAGCACTGCTTTTTTGATAGGCCGCACAGATACTCTTATGCTATCCATGAGAGAGAATATTTTCATAAATTAGAGAAGTGTTAACAATAGTAATTAGTAATATTCTCTATTTATTCTAGGTATTTTGCGTAATTATATTCTAAGTATTTCATTTTTCCATTCACCAACTTGATTTACTCTCTTTTCTGAAAACAAGTGCTTTAAAAATTATTTGCAAAACATAAAATTAAAGTAATATACTGTATCTAAAACATCAACCCAGAGCTACTGCAGAACTTAATCATATGCAATAGACTACAAACATTTCAAGTGCTCTTTAAGGAATGTGATGTTAAAAACAAATAAACACTACTCTCCAATCCCCCTGTGCCCTCAACTATAAGCTGTAAATGCATGAAAGTAGGAGATAAATGTCCTGAATCCCTGTGACAGAAGGAATTTGTCAAGCAAAATTCCCAGCTGATTTTAGGAAGAAGACTATGTCCCATACTGCAAAGGAAAGCAAAAATTCCCATGTCTCTGATAAACTAACCAGGTGAAAAATCTTTGTGACTTCAAACCTGGTGACGAGTTTTGAGAACATGAATGCAGCATGCCGACCTGGGAGAGACCAGTTGCTACCAGGAGCACCTGGACATATTACTCTATCTTTTGCCCTTCTAGAGGAGGTAACAATGAAATGTATCCTGAGTTCTTCAGATGAAATGAACAAAAAAAAATACCACTTTGCTTCTGCTGCAAGATCAGCAGATGTATTGAAGCACAAGATTTAAATAGTTTAAAAATGGTGCAGAAAAAACTACCAGCCCAGTCTTTTTTCAGTCACTGGATATTTGAACCCCTTCCATATTTAAGGGTTCATATCACTTAAAGTCCATTCTCATTATTTTCTTATTTTGTACAGCATGGAACTGCTTATATGGGCTTACCAAGCACCATAATAAAATACCACATTTTTTTTTTGTCTTCCCTCCAGTTTGAGACTTCTCAGGTAGATTAAAAATGTTATAACTCCTAGCCTTAATATATTGTGACTCACTGACAAGTATTTGTGCTTGTATCAATATTATTAGTAAATTTAAATGATTTTTGTTATGTACACGACTTTTAGGGATAGACATGCTGTTCACTTGGTCAGTACAATAGTTGTTAGCATCCAGCAGCTAAAAAGTCAGTGATATCTGGGCATAAGTAGTTTGAAATCATACATTTTTGTGGGGTTAAAATAGTGTCTCAGGCCTGATCTTCTCTATATTTATAACTAAGATCCCTAGTACAAAGAACAGAGGAGTTTTTTGTTATTCTGGATGAGGTGTTTCCCTGGCTGAAGCACAGGAGAGTGTACTTTTCCTCTTTCATATGGCTGATGATTACTTAGCTGATACTCATTCAATGTGTTTTAAGAGAAAGCATCTGTGCTCTACAACTCTAGCCAATCCGAAGGCTTCAAGTGTATTTACATAAAAATCTGAATTATTTTATTCCTTCTATTGAAATATGACTTGATAGATTTGAATTTCCAAAAAAAAGTACCCAGGTTTTCCTAAAGCGGCAATTTAAAAAAGCCCTTCCAAAAATAATTTGCAAAATTTTGCTTATGATGTTCTAAATCTGAATTAATGACAGGAAAGGTGAATTAACAGAGTGAGATGACTTTGTCTTACATTTCTGCACGCTATAAGCTTCCATAGTTAATGCTTTTTTAATGCTGCATCTGTCCAATCAGGTCTATCCCCCAGGGTGGTGGTACATAGAAATGTGATACCACCATGTAGAAAGAACAATAAAGACACAAATCGATAACTGATACAAAAAAATAGATATAATGTATATATTTTTTCTTTTCTTACAGACTCAAGCATTGGTGATGGCAGCATACAATGAATACTGCTGAGTAAAGGCAGAAGAAATGGGTTTGCAAACTCAAAGGCAAGTGCTGTGCCAGAACTTGCCTCCATACAGGAGATGTCTTCTTGTGCTGAACAGCTTAACTGCTGAAATGAAATTCAGAAGAGGTCCTTAACCCATGTTAACCCAGCCCCACTGAAGCCCTGTCCTTGTATTAGTGCTAAGCTAAAATCATGTCAGGAACTGTGCTGGTGACTGAATGGTGTGGAGGACCTCTGGCCAGTCCCCCCATGGACACAGCCTGAAACTCAGTTCCAGTCCACTACAACAAAACAGTCATCGTGGTCTCTCCAGTGAGAGTCAGACTTGGCCTTGGGCAGATAATTTTATTAACATTCAGAAAATGACAATATAAGCAAAAATAACCCAAAGAAAAAAAAAATAGAAACTTGAAAATGAAACATATGCTTGCGGATTCATTGCAAAAGCAAACTGAAGCAGAAGTTGCTAATACGGTTTTAGTACTTTGTGAAGGTGCCAGCTGGATGGATGATAATTTTTCTACCCCTGCAGGGCATCAAAGCTTTTATAAAATCATTCTTTTCACACATATTAGCACTTAGCTTATTAAAACAGATGATACTTTTTTTTTTTTTGAAAAGATGCTTGAGAGTGTCTGGAAATATAAAATCTGAGAGTTAAGTCATATTTTGACCACCCAGTCTAACAAACAACAAACACTGACATGACATACCATGGCTGAGAGTCTACGTTATGGGACCTTCTGTGACTGCCACAACTGTAGTGTCACAGCAAAGGCTGTGAATTGCTGTTATGAAAACATTTGCTATAACTTGCATAATTAAATGAAACTGCCAGCAAAGCTTTCTAAAATACTTAGGAGATGACACAAATAAATACATTTCAAAGTCTGTATTACATCCCAGAATTAGTTTTGTAATAAATTCCATTTCACAGTGCTAGAGATGACTTCTTTACCTACATAATTGTGACTGAGATAATTGTCATGTAAACTGATCCAAGCTTATAGTTAAATAGCTTTTATTTTACATATATTTTACATGTGTAGTGCTCTAAATTTATACAGAAGGTACTATTTCAGCTGCCTACAGCTTCTCCTTCAGGCATTTAAGAAAAGGACATATTAGACACAAATTAGTGGTCATAACTTGAATGAACTGAAATGTGATCATTTCTAACAAAAAGATGAGGAATCAGGGTAAAGGAATGAGCAGAAGAAGGCTGCAGAAGTTATTATCAAAGCTGAGGAAAATTATTGCATGCAACTTGAGAATGAGGATTACTCTGAACTTGCAGATGTCAGATTAGAACTTTGAAAGTAAGTTTGAAAATTCAATAAATGTTTATAAATGTCAGCTTTGAGAAATTAGAAGTTTTAGACTGGAAATGCACAAAACAAAATTCTAAAAGTCATTCCTCAGAAGTACCAGTCAAATCCACAGATGTACCTGGCATCTGTGTACTCTTTCTGTATAGAATCAGGCAGTAATATGTACAAGTTCTTAATTTTGGGAAGTTTGGCCTGCTATGGAATCTACAAACCACACCAATCCAATTCTCTCTATTAAAAATTAAAAATCTAAATATGGAATATAATTGGAGTACTCACAGTGGAAAAATTACTATTTCCAATAATAATATTCTACCAATTTTATTTCTGTCTTCTAGCACTTAAAAGTTTCACGTGGAAAATATTTAAAGAAAGGCCACCCTTGGCAGCTGAAGCTTGATAGTAACGAGCAAAAGAAAAAAAATTATCAACAGAGAAGAATATCTAAACAGCTTGCTGAACACCATCAAAGTCCAGCTTATCCATTCTGATGTAATAATGATACCAGCAAACTTTGCAAGGCAATTTACTTACATCAAATAACTTCTCTATGTACATTTCTTCATTGACCTTTTCTCGAAGGATATCCTGGTTTTGTCGAACAAACATAATGTAGGTGTCTGCTAGATCCATTCCTGGCTTCTGTGAAGACAAAAAGTAAGGGGAGAAACTAGTGGGAAGGGAAAGACAAACCCCTCAACAACTGAGACTTTAAAGAAGCTAAACACAATGAAAAGAAAAGTTATCATATTCACACATTCACATTCATGAATAAACTGTATTAACAAAATCTGCTGTGAATTTTGGGTTAGTTAGCATGTTCAGGAGGTTTCACTACCAATGTAGTTCTACATGTTTTAATTTCTGGATGCTTTGGGTCATAAAATCTACATTGCCATATGCAGTTGAATGAAGTCTTGGCTCTGGCAACATCAACGGCAAACTCAGACATCTTTCATAGATAGCCACTCCAGCCTGAGTGTGGAGATCCAAATCCTGCTATCACCTTCAGAAAATGCTTTATAAAAGCATTCAGTTCCTTTTTCACTGCCAAAGGTTTCTTCTAATTTACTTCCAATGTACAGTGGAATTTTGTGTTTGAGGTTAGCTTCAACCAACTTCAATTCAAACTAAGTTCAAGCACATCCCTGAGAGCAACAGCATAAAAAGGCTGTTTTGACTGTAGTCCTGTACCCCCTATATTTTGTAAACTGTTGCACTGGTGCAGTCAGCCCAGTGGGGGGGTTGGGGGGGAGAAAGGACCAAAAGTTATCTTGTAGCAATATATGTTTTGTATGCATAGCAGAGCAGGGATAATTTTTACACCATCCCCCCAAACATGAGCCAGGCTAGGGTATGTTGAATATGTGATACCACATCTGTACAGACATAGTGGTAGCTGAAACTGCTCTCTCCTGTCCAGCTGCAATTTCTGGATCTCTATAGTTACTAAAAGTTGTACCACAACAGCATTCCCAACATCCTGCAACATGTCCTTTAGTGGCAGTGTATACAGAGCTGGTGAGGAGTTCACTTTTTTCTAACAGGAACCAAGAATGCACACAGGCACTTTGGAAAGTCTCCCGCTCTGTGTGAGCAAGCTTGTAAAAGTAATACCTACTCCCAAGCAATAGCTTATAATGTTCCTGGCATGAAAAAGAATGCTAAGTTTTATACTTTATAGTAAGCTGTAACACAGGCCTTAACATTTATAAAGGATCCAGATTTTGCTAAGACTCCATACAGAATAATTAATAGTTCTAGGGAAGGAGGACAAAAGCAGTTACACTTAGCCCCTGGACTCCCAAGCATAAGACATGTCTATTTCTAAGAAACTGCTATTGTCTGAAAATAGGATACGAACAACACTGTAAAATATCTAGCATGTTTTAAAAGCCTGTAGCCATGAACATACTTATGCAGTTAGTTTTTTAACATATCATTTTATATTTAGGCTTCCTTTCTAGTCTACAAGTGAATATTCAACTTTTTTCCTATTTCTTATTATCTTGTATGTAATATTTTGTACTGTATGCAAACAGGTCTGAGCACAAGAGGGAAGGAGAGGTGCAACATATCCATACTAAAACTTGTTGAGAAACTGCTGTCATCCTATTAGAGTAACAGCATGACAGCATTCTTTCCTCAAAGCTGCAGTGAGTGAAACCTCCTGGATCTTGAGGTTCAACTCCTTTTATACTGAATCAACCACAGACATATGGAGGAATATGTTCCAAAAGAAAAAGATTTTCTTTTTCATTTTTACATATGCATATATGGCAGTTTCATTTTTTTAAAAGTAACAGTTAAATGTGGAATGATGGCCAGATTTAATACTTGTAGCATCTCCAAAACTCACAGCGAAAACTGAAATATCTCCTGCACATTTGGACTGGTGATTCCAGAGGCAATGAAAGGTCACTGCAAAAACGTATCCAATCTATTTATGCTTAGATGAAACTCTTAAAAGGAAAGCAGGATCATTGATATTTTCATTGGCATCACGCACCTCAATCCTAAGCATATGATAAAAATCTAAGACTTCAACAGAAAAAACAATTTACAGGAATTGGACTAGAATTAACATGGAGGAATAATGGAAAAGTATACTGAAATCTCTGGAGATACCCATCTCCAGAAGGAGATAATCTAGCAAATGAAAGGCTGATTACAGTTCTTGAAAATATACATTCAACTGTATTAATGAATCTTCCACTGAATTCTAAAACCAAGTGGTTCTCCAATAAATAGAATTTTTTCCTTTACTAAGTTTGATAAAAAATGTTCATCTTGCAGGCAGCCAAAGCAAGAAAAGTAACATTTCCCATCAGCATTAACTCTCCCTTATCTTTGAGATGTTTACCTAGTCTTGAAGCTGTGACATATGGGAATTTCACACCTAGTGAATATATTTTCATGTAGCTTGTGGCACAGGAGTGTAATCATTAAAAGAATATACACAAGTAAGAGTAACTGCAACAGCTGGTGACATTTACCAATTAGAATTACAGTTCTTTAAAACACTTCATCCTTCTTAATGTGTGCAGGATAATTATCTTTGAAATTGCTGTGGAAAAAAAATTAATTTTCCTTTTAAACAGTGTCTGACTACAGCAGAAGTAAGCCTGGGTAAGGCAGATTATCGATACCCCGAAGTATGTCTGTTTTAAACCTCACCAAAATCATTGAAGGTTAATCATCCTTGCTCATGGTGGGCAAAGTACACATTGAACACTGAATGAACCAACAGTATACCAAATACTTCATTATCTCTTCATATTGCATGAATTGAATTAATTTGTTTTCTCCGAACATGTGGAAGAAGAAAAGAAAGCTATTATAAGCATCAAAATAGCTTTAATGATGTATATTGAATTTTTTTATAGGAGTTATGTATTATTTGGAAAACATTTGATTACACAATCCTCTATTGATCTGTTTTAAATTATTAAGCACCAGAAAAAACCCAAGTTAATGCAGAATTAAACAAACACACAACAACTAGGAAATTTCATGTACCTTAGAAGACAAACAAATAGAGACTGAGATATATTTTAAATAACTGTCACAGGGAGCATTTAATTGGAAAGACTAAAGCATTCCAGTCTCCACATCAGTCTTCTCTGAATCTCTGGCAGAACATCTGCTGAAGTTAATGAGAGTTATTTCCACATCTTCGGGAGAAAAATTTAACCTGTTATGTTATCCAGAGAAGTATAAAAAAAAAGATTATCTGAAGGTTTCCCCAAGAAAAATGGTAGATTTTAAAATGATAGACAGAAAGTTATTACAAGTTTGTTTTATTCAGAACAGCAGACAAGCTGTTTTGCCTATCTGAAAATGAAAGAGAACCAGACAAAGAGATGAATAGAGAAACTGGAAACACAAAGACATCAAATAAAATACCAGGAAATTAAGAGTTGTAAATAGGGTTACTTTGTCGCTGGTTACTCAAGTAACTGAATACACTGGCGAGTGAATGAGTTTAAACAAGGGTGTAGGCTTCAGCACATTCTTTTTTAGGGTTAATCACTAGTTAACCTGGCAAGATGAACATGCTGTTTGGGAAAAAAAACTTAAAAATCCTTGTTAATTATATACTGCAAGTGCTCTTACTTCCTGCTGCTGCACCTAATCCCACAGGTGCAGGTTATCTCTTACTATTCACTGGTAGGTGGGTCCTGACTGCCAGGCACTTTTTCATAGCAATAAATTCAGATAAAGAAGGAACAGCCTAATTTTCCCCATTTGAGCAGGAAAACGGTAATATAGTGTCTATTTAACATGGAGGCAAATGTTAAAATACATTATTTCAGTTCCCAGGATGTTGTAGAAGCAGTTTTATGATTGACATGCATGGCTCCCACTGGCCTGAAGCACCTAGTGAAAAATAATGTTGCATTGCCTTAGTTTTCAGGCATTCAAATACTTTGCTGAAAGATTGCAATGGGTTTAATGCTGCCACAATATCAGGCATTTTACTACAGGAGAGGTGCTCCTAAGTTTCTGAACAGCATTTTGCAATGCAACAGTTCAGCATAAATCTCAGTGTAAATCATGTATATTTGTAATACTTGAGTTATGTTTATTCTCACTTTGGCATTTGTCACAGAGCTTTTCTTAGCATCAGAGAGTATTAAATGACCTTGTATTACCAAAACCCAAGAAACTAGTTTTCCTAAGTTGCTTTCGTGCCAAAGCATTAATGTTTCAAAGTTGAGATGATAGAGACTAACTATACAACAACAAAATTCATCCTATTTTGTGTTCTCTCTCTTCTTCACCTCTTCTCCCTCCCCTGCATCCTGGAGGGAGTAATTTTAACTACAGCATGGATGTAACAATGCAATGAAAAGGAGTGATGAGCTGGAGGGGGCTTTTGTGAGGAACACAGGAGCTCCTTATTCAGTGTCCACCACTAAATGAAAGAGCAAGCTGGAAAATTTCACTGCCTGAAAGTACTCTAAATGCTGCAAGGCCCATCACTTGGGCTTTGAAATTGCAGAATTACAGTATCATTAAAATACTTTTGGAATAAAAACTACTTGTATCCATGGCTAGATCATCATCCCCATCATTTCTTACAAAATGAAATACATAAGCCAGGCAGGAAGGTGCACTATTTCTTACAAAATGAAATACATAAGCCAGGCAGGAAGGTGCACTATTTGCATAATCAATCTATTATAAAGGCAACATTTTAATTTCACATGGTTATAAAAGAAATTGTTTTTTTAAATGAAAAAATGCAAAGCAGTTTGTCTCTCTTGAAAACATCTTGAAAAGACGCAGCAAGTTTGTTAAAGAGGAAATGTGTGTATTTTGAGAAGAGTCATGGAAAATTTAAACTGATTCTGCAAGCATTTACATAAACACCTTTTCATATATCTATAGTTTTATTGCATTCATGGGGCAATGCAAATGTCCGCAAGGCTTTTGGTTCTTAGTGCAAAAGGTCTTCAGAACACTATAGCCCCTATGACAAAATCAAGTATTAAAATATGCTTTTTTCCTCCCCATAAAGTTACATTTTACTATGCTATTTAAGCTTTCCTACTGATTAGTAATCATCCTTCTAATTGCCATTTAAGAGGTATCTCAGAAATACTGCTGTCTTAAAACAGATGCTGCAGGGCTTTCCCTCCAATTCTACAATAGATTGTTTTCACAGGTCAGAAAACAGAAGGGCCAGTTCCCAGGTCTGGCTATACAGAGGAGAAAGAAGACAGAAGAAGCCTTAAGCATAACAACTCTTCGGTGGTCTTTTTTAAAAAATAGAGGTCTACAAGAAAATCCAGCTTAAAAAGACTAGCACCATATGGCTACACCTGAATAAACACTTATTTCCCTTAAAAAGTTTTTTGCTTCTTAAAGCCAGCTAAATGAGGCCATGCAGTACAAGCGTGATGTTTGAAAATGAAGGTATCTGGAAGGTCCCTGTGTGTATCTGCCTGGTAGGAGGCAGAGTTCCTTCTCTGGCCTCTACAAGACCCCATAAGTCAAATGCTGGCACATGTGTGAGGCCCCTTTTCATACCTTTGATCCACACATAAAGGCAGGAGTGGAGTGGGAGAGCTGGCATTGTGCGAGCTGTGCGCTGCTGTCAGCCCTGCCTCCTTCAAATGGCCTCTCTGCACTTGCTATGACAGGTGGCCCATATGAAGAGAGGGAGGATTAGGTTCCTTCTGTGCCCTCTAAGTAACTGGCATAGATTACTGGCTCCTACAAAGGGATTTAAACATACCTTTCTGAATAAAAAGCAGTATATACATGAGCGTGTAACTGGATGCTCAATTTGTATGAGTAATTGCTCTGGTTGTATTTGTCTGTGCACCAAATGTGTGTAGAAATGGCCAGCTAAAGAGACAATTATTTGTATGCAAAACTGACTTACATGATGAGAAATTGAACACAATGAAATTGTCCACGTGATTAAGGAATAATAATCATTTGAGATTAACAACATACTTTTTTTTAACCTCAGTTTTACTGCATTCTTTCCCTATTCTCATTAATTAACTGGCTTTGTGAATAGAGTATTAAAAAAACGGGAAAATATTAGGCTGTACATCTCCTACGGATTGCTTGGACTTTAAGAGAAACTAATAAAGGATTATAGTGGATTTGGATGAGTTGTGCATTCAAATCAGCTTCTGCATTTGCAGTTAGCAAAACATAGCATTAAAAAGAGAACCAATGTCATCATTCACACACTACTTGTAACATTTGTGTTATTTTCCTCCAAACATTTGGTCTTTTCCACGTGCACAGCAGCCACATCTTTTTTGCCACTGCAGAGCCTTGCATATTGTGACAATTACCAATAAGAAGAGCATTAACAGCAACTGAATTTTTTCATCATTATTTTTAGGAAATCATAAGACATCATTGTTATTATTCTTTTTAGTCTGGGTAATTTTGCACTATTGCTAATATTTCTGTTGGGGTTTCAATTGCTAAAACATACATGGTGTCCATGTAGCCCTCTATGCATAGCTGGGGAAAGCAATGAGAGCTCCTTGGGACTGCATATGTCCCACTTCTTAAAGGGCATTCTGAAAAATTGAAGCTCATGTTGCATGTCTTATTAAACAGTTAAAAAACCCCACAAAACTTTTTTCTTCTTTTGGATATAATACTCTAGCAAGATTAATGAATGGAAGGGTAGACAGCAAGGGTATCTGTCAAATGAACCACAAGTCTGTGTCTATCTTTCCCACCCTGGTCCTGCGAAATTGAGAGATGCTGTCTAGGGAGTGCGCACCTTCAAGTCCAACTATTTATTGTCTAAATCCTCTCTTAATATTAATAGAATTTACCTTCTCCTCAAAATGACCAAAATCATCCAGTAAATTACTTCCTTCCTTTTCAACAATACTAGTTTTATTTACTTGTATTTAACTTTTTTATCCCCTTTACGTCTTATCCTCTCTCTGAAACATTTTGCTCAGTACTACCTTCATTTTCTTCTAACATCCTTTTTGTCTAGTTTGTTTGCCAAATCCTGGTAATCCAATATCAAAAACTCAGTCAAATCCACACACTCAAACAAACCCTCCATCCCCCCTTGTCCCCTAGGTGCACCAAGTGATCTCACTCAGACGGAGGTGAGGCACAGGGGCAGAATGCCATTGTCTAACACACATATTTGCAACTGCACCAAAAGATGTGGCTGTTTGTGGTCACTTTTAAGTACCTTTCACATATGCAGCTATATGGTAAGTAAGGACAGGAAGAAATTTTACATTTTAAAATGCATTAGGTCAAAATAAAATCATGAGGCATTTAATTAGCTTCAGTGCAGGCTTGCTAGGTAACCATCACACTACCAAGAGCTCAATGTACATCCCTCCCTGTGTGCTGCCCCTCACTCCACTTTTCACTTCAGCTGTGAGCCCAGGTGATGACCTTGTGATGTGATGACTTTCAGCCTCCTCTTGTAGCTGGAATTTTTTACTTTGACATCTGGGGATTTTAGGCCATATTCAGACTGGGAAGCTGCTGTCATTTGTGACAGCAAGGGCTCTTCTTGGCCTCAGCTGCATCTTCACAACAAGAGAAAGAATGTGAAGAAGCAAAATCAACCCCTGGCCTACGAAAATCTCTCAATCCAGGTAAAAAGTCCTCCAGAATTTGGAAAATCTTTGTCTGGACAGATCCACAACTTCCCTGAAGCACAGTTTACATTTGTAGTTTACAGTTGTGGAACTACAGCCCAGATAAAATGCTGGGCTGGGGGAAAGGTGTGTGAGAAAGCTGGGAAGCGAAGGCATTGTAATAATGCAAGGGTCCTGACAGCCTGCCAATAGCCTTTCTTCAAGCCAAGCACAACCATCCAGAGAATGTGAGAAAGGCAGAGGGGCTCCAGCAACCATCTCCCTCTTTCTCTGGAACTGTGAGTGCATCCTCTGTGACTTGATATGCAACATTCACCAGAGCTTGTGGCAAAAGTATTTTTCAATCTCATTTTTATTGTGAACTTCAACATCAGCTTCTGCATTTGCAGTTAGCAAAACATAGCATTAAAAAGAGAACCAATGTCATCATTCACACACTACTTGTAACATTTGTGTTATTTTCCTCCAAACATTTGGTCTTTTCCACGTGCACAGCAGCCACATCTTTTTTGCCACTGCAGAGCCTTGCATATTGTGACAATTACCAATAAGAAGAGCATTAACAGCAACTGAATTTTTTCATTATTATCAGTGTGTCCAGGTAAAAGACTTTGGTGACTCCTTCTCATAGATATCCTATGTAATCTGGAGAGTTTTCCATATTACCCAAAAGAAGTCAATGAATCTCTAGTTTTTCCTCTAATTTTTTCTTTAGACCTTTGGGTCTTAAAAGCCTCACCAAGGACCTTTTGCAGCAGGTACACAGCACAATATACTAACAAGAGGTAAACTAATTTAACTGGATTTGATATGAGGTCATTCCTTTGAATGAAAGACTGAGACTACTTTTTTTCTTTTTTATAAAACGAAGGAGCACTTCTAAAGGTAAAAAAAAACCAACCAAAAAACCCAAGGAACAAAATAAGAAAAAGGTCTGAAGACATCATCTGAAAACAACAGAAATGTTACAATTATGAATAAAACAAATATAAAGACAGCAAAATAACAAATTCCAGGAGCAGAGAATTTTCCTTTTATTTAACATGCATGGATTGAAAAAAAATTCATTTAGGTATGCATTTTTCAGGATAGAATTGCTGAAGATTTTGCTGGCCACCACACAGTTTAGCATATCTGGCATTCATCTATATTTTAATTCAATATTTTTCATTCACATAATAATTGTTACTTATGTATAATTGTAGCCTCTTTTTGCTGTGCTTGGAAAATAAGATTTTTTTAGAACGGCATTAAAAACTGAGAATGCAGACTTATGTGAGAACAAGGGATTTTGAAAGTCAAAATGACAATATACATAACTTTTTTTATTTAAAGAAAAGATAGTACAGAATTTTGCTTATTTAAAGAGAAGATATTCTACTCTCACTCTCAAATAAAAATATTTAAACAGCTGAATTTTGCCTTTATGTATAAAAGAACCCCAACAGTTGCCCCTTTATTTTTTATTTATTGCACAAAATATTGCACAACCAAAGGTAACTGAATGGAGGTTGAGCAAGCAAGGGGTTAAATAAGCAGATCTGAGTCCTGAAGTAAGAAATCGAGAAATAATGAATATTCAAGTATGATGTTTTTACTTGTTGCTTATATGCACATCTGAAAAATTTATCCAAATTATGGAAAGACCCCCACAAAAGGGTATCTAAGTTACAATTCTCACTCCTCCATAACTGAAAAAGTGCATTGAGAATAACCTTTCCACAGTTTGCTTTGAGAGTTACTTATTGCACAAGGGAAATGAAAGGTCCTCTCAGGATTGCAGTAGCTGTTTAAATACTCTATGTAAAGCTATAATGAATCTCTGTAGGAAAGCAAAATGTCAACAACAAAAAATGTGAGCTAAAGCCTCCTAAGTTCTGAATTCTTATGAACACTAGAATAAATAAATCCAAAAAGGTTATACTTACCGGAACATCAACATATTTGGCAGCTGCTTTTACCTTTAGAAAATTAAGCATAAAACACACAGTAAGTATTTATTACTACAAAAGGTACACAATTTCAGAATTATGCACAGAAAGAAAAACAGAAGCTTTGAGAATCCAAACACTTACAGTGAATGAAACTAATGATGAGAAGAAAGTACCTTCATCGTATCTTGACAATTTAGACAGCACACCTTCTAACACTGAAACAACCTGGAGGAAAAGCACAGAGAAAAATCTAAATGCACAGTGAATAATAAATATTTCGAACAAAGATGTTAATTTTTCTTCCTCATATTTGTATTGATCAGCAGGGCAACATGAGCTGAAAATCTGATCACTTTCTCTATCTCACAAAGTGCTGAAATCAAGGATAACCTTATTTCTGCAGCTTCACTTCTTGATCAAACAGATTGAAACTGTTGAACCGCTGCAGATACAGAAACCCATCCCAAAGTTTCTCCTGAAGCTGCCTGCTTACAACACAACATTGCTGCCTCTAGAATGTTGAATACAGCGGTGTGTGTAGCCAGCAGGTATTTTGGGTAGAAATTGCATGTTATTTTCTAGGACCACAGCTTTAAAGATGATGGAGCCCGATTGTTAAAGGTGGTGATGGTGATACCATGTTTCTCTTCTCTTTGCTATTAAATAGAAAACGAGCTCTTATTTCACCTGAGAGTGTAATAGCACTGGTTTTCTGTCAGCAGCATGAGCTGTTAAGCTGCTACGCCATGGCCTAGAAGGAGGCAAGAAAATGTATGCCCAAAGTGTCTGGTATGGTGTGGTTTCTCTGGACTTTCACCTGCTATTCTCTGAGTAGCATGACTCCTCAGAAAGAGGTATGAATAGGTGTTTTCGCAAAAATTTTGTTCTGACCAAAAAAACCCCAACCTTATTTATTGCATTAATTACAGCTTTAACATTTAAACTCCCCCAAATTTCCCTTAAAGAAAACAAATTCCCTTTTCAAATCCCTCTGTGATACTATGTTGCTCAAGTAATGTACAGTATATAACATAAAATACCTGTCAGTTATTATATTCATGCACATTTATTTTACACATATAAATTGCTTCCCAGTTTATAAGAAGATTGTTTTAAAAGTCATCCCTTGCTCCCAACACAGTCATTCCCACAACCAAGAGTATCATTTTATGAGTGTGAGGACAGAACAAAATTCCATCTGGCATGCTGTTAATGGGCCCTGTAACAGTGTCACAACAGTGTCACCTCCAGAGGAACTGAGATCATCACTTTAAAATAAGCCCTGCTCTTAACAGTTCAAGGAGCAGGAGAAAGTGCAAACCTACATTTGTCATTTATCAATCTAAACTGTCATATTTACAGTGATTAATTAAGACACTGGTACATAGGTGCCAATCAAAGAGTAAATCCACATCACGAGAGAGAGTGGCAGTTGTTTCTGCACCCCTTTTATTAGACCAAATACCAGCTTTCTGATTTGCTGTTGCATGCCTCTGAGAAGCTGCTGTTCATACTTTAAGTCATTTTATCTGATTGACAAGGATTCTTTCTGCAGAGAAGTGTTCAACTTTATTGTGCAAAGGTCTGCTAAGGAAAAGGCTGATCCCATAAACAACATGGTGTCTGCAGTGCCAACACATGAACCCAATACAAGTGGGACACGAAATGACAGAGAGAAAAACCTTTTAGTGTCAAGGATGTCTGTTTAAACGAAAGACTTAATTATGTAGCTAGAAACTTGTTTTCTGAGATGTCAGTGTACGGACTTGTGAAACTCTAAAAGCATTTCTGTACATACCTCACATTCTATGAATTGGTTACCCTGAGACACACTGGGCTTTGTTTCAGTGTTTTGTGCTATTCCTGTGATTTGTTGAAAATTTTAGACTGATACATCTTGTGTAACACCTGCCCAGGACAGTTCTTAACAAGTAAAACCCCACTGAAGAAAAAGTGTTATTTTCAGTTTCATAAATGACTTGCAGTTAAAAACAATGATTGAAATACTGATTCCACTGAGACACAAACGAGATAATCCAGAGGTAAAAGCTGAAAAAAAATGAAAAAATATTAGACGCAGAAGATGAATGCATATGGCTATCATGCACATTGATGTGGATTTTTTCTGGCCAAAACCAAGAGCTAAACATCAGCCTTCCTCTGCACCTTCAGAAGCTTTCTGTCCTGAAACAGAAGCAATCAGGTATTTCACATTTCAAGTGAGGAGACATTGGTTAAGCTTCCAGTGATCAGCCAATGACATGGAATATTTGCTTCCTGTTTTGAGACTTCAACCTCTGGTATTACTATGATAACTAATAATGCAAATCCCTCTGTATTGACAGCAGTTGTCTCTGGAATTTCTTGTACAAACATTCAGAAGGAATATGACTATTTCTTCCCTTTTTACAATCTCAGATATTAAGAAAATAAATCAAAAAGTTTAACCTTTAATGGCACATTGGTCTGATTAAATTCCCCTTACTTTCTCTTCCTTTTCAATAACACTAAAACCATGAACTGGAAGATTAGTTGGCAGCTAAGACAGGCAACATGCATAACTTGTAACTGTTGAGTTGAACTGCTTGTAGTTACATTTACATCAAAACTTCACTTTAGACTAAAAGTGTGTGGCTTCTACACAGTTATAAGTAAGGACACATTTATTTTAAACTTCTATAATGATTTTACAAAGCCTTCCTCTTCAACTGATAGGTGTCAATCCAAAAAGCAGATTCCCATTCCCATTCCCCCCAGCAAGCTGCTACAAGCAAAAAAAAAAAAAAAAGCATGATGAAAATTTTACCAGTCTTACTTGTCACTAACTCACAAATTGTAAATATACGGCTTATTAATCCTACTTTGAAAATTAGATATTTCTGGGTAGTTCGCAATGCACGGATAACAAAACTTCTTATAGAATCTTTCTTTCCTGTTATTATTTTCTGCATCCTTCAAACTATTTGGGACTGACACTTTTTTTTAAAATATCAATCACTTAAGACCTTTACTGGAGTAGAGATGTTACAGAAAGACAAGACACTTTCAAGTCTTCTTCTCTTATTTTCCAAGTCCTTATGTCAAAACATATTTTATTTTTAAATATAAAAGCCTACAAAATCAATTTCATGAAACAACTTATAAAATATTTTTAATTAAATGATTTGCAGACCAAAACATCATTAAAAAGTTAAACTGAAACTCTGGATATTGTCCACCTCTAAATAGAAAAATTAAGTACTAAATGATAGGAAGAAATTTCTCAAGAAATTTAACAAAAAATAACACATGGTATTACATAAGACAATATTGACAAAATTTAGTCCTGCCAGCTGTACTAGCTGCTAGCAATTCCTATCTACAACAGAAACACAGCAGACAAACATCTCAACAGCAGGTTACACAGAAATTGTTTATTCAATTGTTATAAAATTTAATTTTGTAAATTCAATATTATTTAGTATTATTTGCACAAGTAGTATTTATAAATCATGCTGTCCCCCCCCAATTTTCCTCTGTATTGAAAAACTGTGAGATATCTGAGGATATCTCCAAAGCTCAACCATTTTCTGATATACTATAAATTAAAATGTAAGTAGTTTTACCTTTGAAACAAGGAGTGAAATAATTTCTTTAACAGTTTCTTCAATCAGGTCATCTATTTTCGAATGGTATTGTTGCTGCAATTCAAAAGATAAAAAAGCATTAGCATGTATATGAACACACACTTTTGTCATAAGTCATAAATGGTGCAAAGCTGATAACCCTTACAGATCAGATTTACTTAAAATTATCATTTTGAACATCACAGGAACAAACCCTTGAAAATGATCCACCCAATCAACAGTTTCTTACATTCTGTGTTGAAAATTTTCCCATGTACACTGTTGAGTTAAGCAGCTAATGGGGTTATTATTTAGATGAATTGAGTTCTTATACTTATTCAGGCGAAGGAATGTGAAGGATACTTTTTGTCTTCTCCTATATAATTAAGGTGGCCACGTATTTTTTTCTAAAGGGTTGGTTTAGCCAGAGAAGCAAAAAGACTAGAATAAGATTTAATTAATACAGCATTTCATGTCTGACAACTCTCATTCATAAGTTATTTTAAATGTCCTCTAGAAATAAAATGAGCTTCAATTGTTCATCCTGAAAGAGCCTTTCTGTTAGCACAGTGAGCTTCAGTTTATACAGCTCTTACAATATGCTCAAGCAAGGGCAAAATTAAAATTTCATCAACAAAGCAAAATAGATGGTAACAAATTAATAGGCCATAGAAGGGATAATAAAACAGACTTCATTCTCCATAGATTTTTTTCTTTTGCTTTTTCAAAAAGAAGGTGCCTTTAAGTAAATGCTTTTAAAATAAATCCGAAAGACTTCTTAGATAATCCTACCGAGTTCCCTTCTGAAATTAACAGGAACCAGGGATCCCATTCTGTCAAGGAGGCACATCAATTTAAACAGTAATTCTTCCTTTAGAAACATTTATCTGACAGCAAAGATTGTCCCCAATAGCCACTTCACAGAAAATGTGACTTGTAAAGACTAACCCTATCTTCCTAGTTCAAGGCTACTTGGAACAGCTAACAGCATAATGCTTAGAGTAAAAGTACTGAGGTCCGTGTAAACATTAGCCTAACTTAGCAGCTGCCAGCTGAATAGTTTTCAGTTCTAAGTTTTTAAAGGCTATTTTTCATGATTCAGAGTTGCCATACAAATAAAAACATTTATTCTGATCTGCTGAATATTTTCAGGAATGATTTTCTAAAGAGCACAGATATTGAACTTGGGTTTAAATAAAGAGGGAATAAAACTATGAGATGTGTCTTCCCACAAATATGTGTCTGCTACAGGTACCAATACCAAATGCCAATTTTTGCTTTTAATTTCTTTTAAAAACACTTGAAAAATGTAAACACACAACTCAGACAAACAGCTGTGGTCACATTGGAACAGTAAGAGAGCATATTTGAAATACATCAAATAACTTTCTGTGTTTTCATATATATTATACTCCAACCATATAAATGTCTTGACCAATACAATACTGTCTGGCTCTGCTAAGGAGTCCAATCACCCCAAACAGCATGTGATGCCTGTTGTTTACAAGCCTTCAGAAGGCAATGCTTTCTTGCTCTCTGGAAACCATAAACAATTATTCTCCCACTGATGAATATCAAAACTATACATACTCCTGTGATCCATGAAAAATCAGTTGTCCCTCCTAGAAAGTGTCTGCAACTCAGTACATTAAATTACCAGATCTATGCATGCAAGATAAGTTCCTGTACTTTTTTGTTTTTTCTTGTATTTTTTCCTCTTTTTTGATTGCCACAAAGCAAATATAATTTTGTAGAACTAGAGTATAAACAATAACTTCACTTCTACCAAGGAAAAAAAAGAACTGAATCAAACTTTTCAAAAACCACAACCATGCTCCAAAATAATGAAATTACGTTAGAAATAATTTAAAAATTATATTAACCTGATTTTTTTCATGATTTATTTTGAAAACCATAAGATTATAAATATTCTAATCCTCTCTAGTGCTAACTTCCACTAAAAGTGGAAGTTTTAATGTGTCTACAGGTTACATACACGAAAGGTGAAACGGCAGCATCAGCTCAGACAGAAAGGTGCCATTGTGTTTTACTTCTGATGGGCCTCACTGAGAGGTGAAAGAACCCAAAACTTTGTGACCTGGTAAGACAGGACACTGGGTCTGAAAAGCAGCAAAGTGAAGACTTCAACTGGAATCACAGACAGAACTGAGAAGCTGATGATCAGTCATCAGTATGCACAGGCATACTGTGAAAGAATTCTGAGAGCCTGACTAACAAATTAACATGAAAAGCAGTATTTCAATTTAAAATAAAAAGTGGCTGTTAATATTAAATGAAAAAAATGTAAATTAAAAAAACAATGAAAAGAAACTTACCCATTGACTAGCAAACTGGTTCATGTCACGGAAAACCAAAAGAAAAAATAAAGACGACAGGGTATAACAGGAAAATGATGAATGTCTCATTGAATTAGGAAAAAAAAAAAAGACAATTACATCGAATATGCTAATTTGAAAAGATCAGTCAATGAAATTAAGAACACAGTTTAGAAATGCAAAAATCAACAGAAAAAAATATGTCCAAATAGTGTAATTGTGAAGGTGCCTAAATCCTACATACATTTTTTGTTGCCAAATTCTGAAAAATGTTTTTCCTGTCTCTCCAAAACCAAATCAAATAAATTACAAACCAAATTACATGCTAATGGATTAGCACAGAAAAAACAGTTTTAATTTTTTGTTGGTGGTCTCACCAATCTACATAGTTTACCCTTTTAATTTTACAGATTACTCCTGCTGAGAGTGACAACATGGGAACAAGGGAAGACAGTGAAGTTTCCATATCCTTCAAAAGCACATCAGTGCTCCACTGTGAAGTGTCTACAGTTCTAGAAGCAGACTACTGCCAAAGTGGTCTCTGTCCTTGAAGACCAAATTAAAAAAAAAACCCTTATATTACCTGATTATTTCTTTCCTCTATTTTCAGCATATTCCTGGGCATGAATGCTGGGTCTATAACCTGTTTAAAACCACGCCATACTCATTTAAAACTTGTCTGCGAAGGACAATATTTTGGCTCTGTTACTATTACAACAGAGTCCTGAAGTGGGCTCTTTTTCTGTCGCAACCTGAGTGAAATTCCTGGAGGGGCTGTGAGTCAAGAAATCCTCTGAATGTTCAACAGACTCACACGTCAAAGCAAACATATTTCAGAAGCACTCCGTGTGTTCTCTGGTGGAAGATGAGGGGTTGTGTCTTGCACGATGCTTCTAGGGATCAGCTGATGCATACTTCTGCACCAACAGAGCTCTGTGAGGCATCTCAGTTAGTCTGAAATTAATCTAAGGACAGTCTGCAATGTGAGAGGTTTCAGGTGGACCAAATACAGGAATTAAACATACAAAATTCCACTTACCTCTTGCCCCCCCATCCAGTATGCAGAGTTTAGCTGTCTGTTTTTTGGCGTCAACTAAGACATTAAACATTGTACACAGAGAAGAAGGGATACGCAAGTCTGTGGATTTGTTTGTCTTTTGCAGCTTCAGTTCAAATGCAATTCTTGTTCTGTTCATTAAAACACAATTTGTAATATGAGTATCTCTGATAATTGAGAACACGCATTTTTCTGAACGTGTTGGCTTAACAATGTACATATGCATGAGAAAACTTTAGAATTCAAATTCTTTAAATTCAGAATATCAACCTTTCAATAGACAATTGCACTGATGGTAATCTCAGCATTCTGCAGTTCTTCAGTAAATTCAGTTGAACAGTAAAACTATTATCTTCTTGCTTTCTAGATAACAATATACTTCCTTGTGTTTAATTTAAAGCAGAGAGAATACCCCTTATTTTCCAGCTTTTCTATGCTAAAATGCAGTTTATTGTATAAAATGCTTGCTTCTAAGAAATATAATGAAAAAACCCTCTTCTGGCTTTTTTACAGATAATTTCAACTGTACCTTTTAACGCAGGCTTCTATCATGTCAGTGGCCATGAGTTTAAGTCTTTGCTCTAAATGGTGGGCAAATTCTGGTTCTGGCCAGTGAAGATCAAAAACAAACATCTGCAGAGCATCCAGTTTCCAGAAAAGATCTTCTGATGTAGCTGATCCATTGCTATACAAAACAGAACAAAACAAAACCCCCAAGAAACAGAAGATAAATGTATGGATGTCTGTCCCAATTGCCACAAAATTAAGGTAATTAGTTAATTCCTTATCTCACCACCTTCCTCCTTCATTTCTCTGTGTCTTTTAGCACAGTTGCTCATATTTCAAAAAGGTGAAAATGGTAGTGGGAAACTTAAAATTAGGTTAGGGTGAAAAAAGTGAGCTATTTCTCATTTGTTAGCTGAGAAATACGTCAGGCTAGTGGAGTAGATGGGATGTTGGGGAGCATGGAAAATGAAGTAGCTCAAGTTTTAGATCAAGATAGGCAAAATATAGGGTACAGGATTAGTAAGGATCTTTTCAATATAGTGAAGACTTTGTGCATTTATTTTCTTGCCTTCAAAACTCTGGGAGATAAGTCTACCAAAGAAATGAGGATGCTAGTAGTATTATTTTAAAAGAGATAACCAGAAAAATAGTTCCTTGATAAATGCTCATGAATTCTAACTGAAGGAAGAGCATCAGATCTGGGTGGGTGTAGTGAAGAGAAGAGAGACTATTAAAAGAAATTTGTGGATAAACAAAACCAGTGGATTAATATGGCTCTATGCCATCTCTGATTGTCCATAATGTTTTAAAGTTCTTCCACCCTGATTTGATTGCTGAATTTAAGTACAATTGCTTGCAATAAAATACAGCAGGTTAAAGCTAAATGAAGCAGTAAGTCCATTTACTCTTCTACTGTCAGTGCAGATTAATTACATTTTCATGATGTGTTGTACTGCAATGTTTGAGTTACTGTTTTAGATTAGTGCATAAAACTCAACGTTAAATTTCAGGATGTGAGTGTCACAAGAAATCAAAGCTCAGCCTGAAGGTACCAATTCAGATCCAAACAGTTCAAATACATCACTACTGTAATTTTGTTTTTTCTGCCTCATGTCAAAAGAAGAGAATTGTCGAAGTGTTTGACCCCAGCTGCATCAGTGAGCACTGACTGGGCTCAGGACAGAGCAATGTCAGATTCAAAACCAAATGAAACAATCAGAAAGGACCTTTAATAGCTGACCACCGAATGCACCCTCAGGCAGCAGCACCACTGGGTCACACCAGGGTAGCTGAGGCAGTGGCCAGTGAGGTGAATTAAAGCACAGCTCATGTTCAGGGCTCTCAGGCAGCAGGGATGCAGCAGCAGCACTGCTTCAGTCTCAGCCCTGCATCCAGCACCTTCCAGACACATCACTGTGCCCCTTGCTCCTCTGCCTTAAGGCTACCAGAGCCAATGCCATCATCTGCAATGTCACCACAGTGCCCACTGGGGCTCCAGGACAGGCGAGGGGACAGCCAGGCAGTGACAAGGTGGGAGCAGCGGTCCTGCCAAATGGAAAGGTTGCCTTTGAGTGATCAGCTCTGGCTCTGGTTTTAAATGGTGCAGGTTTTGGTATCTTCACAGTGCACAGCAGGATATTCCATAGCTCCAACACACCTTCTAGTCTAGGCTTTTTCAATATTATGCATATTTTCCCCTTTAATTTACTGTGTAAATTAACAGTTACACAGTAACTGTTAATTTTTGTTTTGTATTGTGGTCCTGAAAGAAAATAGCAGAAACAGGAAAAAGGCCCATGGGACTGCTAAGGTTACAATTTGCAAAGGCTTTCTACTTGTTGAGGGACCACTTTCATACATCACTAAGTTTAATTAAGGAATAGAAAGAAAAAACAACCAAAACTTCCGGAAAATTTATAATCCTGTTAGTCTGTTTTTTTAAGTTATATGACAAGCAAATATTGAAGCTATCATTGCATCTGCTATGTATTCTGGCAGTGAGTGAAGCTGTAGATGCTTTGTTTAGACCTTGTCTGATTCAAAAGTGACTAAATCAATTTTCGAGATGATTGGGGTAAAAGAAAAAGAGAAATCATATGGGGACAGAAATGGGACAATCTCAGTAATTATGTAACTGTTGACAAAAACACACATTTTCTAGAAAACAAACCAAACTTTCTCAAGAAACAAAACTAATAATTTCCATCATCAGATCATAAAATTTAACTATTTTTTATTCTCCCATAGTTGTTTCTTTTTCGCCTGATAAAATTCCAAAGGAAATTCTTTAGGACTCAGGAGGACTAATGTATTCATAATAACTTTAATGTATTCTTATGCATACTTTATTTACTACTTTATTTACTACTACATTGTAGTAGCCACTTAATTTTGTTTAATTAGGCTACAAAACAAAGTTTCATAATTATAATAAATGAAATAACAGGCCCAGGTTCATGGAAGAATTAATTCTGTGAGAAACACATTTGTTCTCTTTTAATATAATTTTGGGCTTTCATTCTTCAATTTTTTATTCAGCACTGTTCAATTCAACATTTGAATTTTACTAACATCTTATACTAAAAAGACAAAGAAAGAAAATAAAGTGCTACAACAGAAATTGTTTGTTCCTGGTTCACCCATCCAAACACAAATGTATGATTTGCTTGCTAAATGCTGCAAAAGAAGAGCTAAACTCAGATTTTAAGTCCTTCTGGCACAGGAATAATTCCTACATTCAAACCCAGACTAAATCTGTATCCATAATTTGAGATTTTTTTTATTTTTTATTTTTTTTTTTGTGAAGAGACAAACACATTCTTGGCCATTGAGAAGTTTTCATTTGAATGTGTATGGTAAAGCTCCTTCAGTCTAAAGGGAATAATATTGCTCTACCAGGAAACTGAACTGACATTCTTTCTTTAAAAGCTGTAATAGCTATCCATAGTTTCAAAATTAAGCACAATCTCTACTGCTTTGCTGGCCAAAACTTAAACTTTCAGGTACTGTCTAGTTGTCCATTCTTATTAATCAGGCCATGGCAGTAAGAGAAGGTTACCAGGGGATTAAAAGAGGCAAATATTATGCACACCCTGTTAACTTTCCATTTTTTATAATGAGAATTTACCTTTGCATTTGGTCACACTTTGAATGGGAGAGTGGACCAGGTATCTCCAGAGGTCCTTTTTAAATTATTTTTTTGGTTTTATGCCTTGCATCATACTGTACATAGTAAAAAAAATCCAAGACATAATGTTTCTCCAAGAACCTGCAGTGTATCAAATCTAGGAGTTGCATGCAGCCTCCTAGGCATGCAGCCTTAATTCACTTATCCACTGACAGCTGAAAGAGGCAGCTTCCCGCTGGGCTTGCCAGGTACCTAAGCAGTAGCAATTAGTCAAACAGTCCACTAATAAAGTACACTGGTTGCAAGATACTCCCACACATGACTCCAGAGTAGATGTAGAATGAATAATTTCCTGCCTACATATGAAACTCCATAGGGTGGCTTGGGATATGAAAATATAAATATTAAATAGCTAAGAATATTATTATTCAAAAGCAAATGGTTTCAATTCTTCTATAATTTACCAAGGACAGTGATGGTCATTTTACAATTTACTGCAATTTTTTTTAAGGTTAATACTGAGATACTACCCACTAGTGTTTTGGGAGGACCACTTACAAAACATAGCACAAGCTCTACATCCCTGGTGAGCCCCCAGCTTGTGAACTCCAGCTTTTCATTCTCCATGCTGCCTCAAGATATATGTTCAGGGCTCAGAAAGTTGATTGAGAATTTCTTCAACAGAACAGGATTTTCAATCATTTCAGTGCCAGTTGCACTCAGCCCCGTCTCTCTACTTTTCACCAGCAGATGAGCAGAACTTTTGCAAGTATCAGTTCGTGTAACATCCCTCAAAGACACTGGGGACAGAGCTACCCCATGATTTCTCTTAGTTAAGAGTGAGACAACCTAAGGATCAAGCAACCAAAACAAGTTTCTTGAGTCTTCTTTCTTACTGCATATTAGTATTTTTGGAAGGAAAGAAATTTGATCCCCAATATACCTTTGTCATCCAGAATGCTCAATAGGATCCAGCTATATTCAGAACTCCTTATTCCATGGAAAGCAGATCACTGCTATCAGTCCTATGGCTCTATTTTAAATACCCATCCTTAAAAACGCAGGCCATGGCCTCCTACCACTTTACTGGAGGTAATTCTGTGACAGGAAGGTAAATGGCACTGCAGATACAAGCCCTCAGAACAGAGGGCTCCTGACTCATTCAGCACTCACAAACACACAGAGAGCTCCAGCACAGGAGCCCGAATGTTCAGAATAGCTCCCACTATATCACTGCTGGAGCCCTGTGACTGCTCCAGCCTTGTCACTCTCATCACTCATTATAGCTGAGCAGAAAGAACATAGATGCCGCATTTCCTTTGATTTTGCTCCTTCTGGGTGGAAGACAAGACAGGACTATTCTCCTATAACCACATATCTTATTCCAGGTTTCCCCAGCCTTGAGTTTTCCTGATGTTTAGACTGGCACCAGATAGCAAGAGACAACCTCAGGTAAGTATCTACAACATTTCTGGTTAATTATACTATTTCATGTCTGTACTGAAAAGAATAATCTATAAATTAAACTATAAGCAATTAAGATCACTCACAAATCTAACTTAAAAGCCATGTCCAGAAGATGCAAATATTATATTTAAAATAGGAAGAGCAATTTAAAATAGTGTATTTGAATTAATGAATAAGTAAGGAAAAACTCCTCACTTGGCTGATTGAAAGCTTTTACAGAACATTCAAACATTTTTGCTCTCTAAGATTATCTTCAGCCAAATGGAAGAGTAATTCACAGTGCTCTGCATGTCTAGCCAATGTGTCCTCTGAGTTTTCTTCTCCAGAGACCAATCAAGAAAAACAGACTGCAACTCATAACAATCTCCCCTTTTCATATCTTGCTTTCCAGTGCCCAAAAAGAAGTGGAGAAAAGGTAATGACTTTTCTAAATGCTGTTATACGTAACATATATTTACTGCTTCAAAACATACAATCGAGGAGAAAAAAAGAAACAATTAATTAAAAAATATAAACAATATTTCAATAGAATTGTAGCAACTTCAAAGCAGGAATGGGGAAAATCTATTTTCATCAATAAAGGACACAAAGGGATGCCCGACTGTGAATATATTTTCACTTCTTCCTCTTCAGTAAAAGTTCTTAGGTAGGCATATAATAGTTTTATTGAATTTGAAGATACTTAAACATGAGCTTGAGAGCACGGACACAAACAGTAAAGTTTGAAGACTATTAAATCTCTTTCTACTACAGAAAAAAGAGACACAGGACTTTAACGCAGTTGGCTCAAAGACTATTCATTCTCATTCCTTGACTCCATATTCTTCATTGTATAATTCAAATTTATAATGATTAATTGGCCAAAATGATCACTTTCAAAGAGAAAGTGGAAAGTCCAGCAGAACTCTGTAAAGTACACAGCCATCTTCTTGCCAAATCATCAATTCTGCAGCCAAGAGGAATCACAGTGAACTGGGAAAGAAAGACTTAGGGAAGTAGGGGAGAGGAGTCCACTTGTACTCCTGAATTAGACGCCTCTGCTGACAATGTGTTTAATTCAGTGTATCCCTCTACTTCAGCTATGCTGGGGAGTTTGTCACTCTGAAAGGGAAAACTGTCAGGAAACTCTGGGTTTTGCTTAGCAGGTATTAGAGCACAGGTATTGCATTACTCCTTGTTAAAGAACTTAACCAATGTGTTCTCCCTAAAAAAGATGGGATGGGAGAAGAGGGAGAAAATAAAACCCTCCCCCTTTCTTTGACATAATAGTGAAAGTGAACCACTTCCTTTGCCAGAAGGAGGAAGGAAACTCCTTAGCATGGGAGGAGTAACAAGTGGCTTGCAGTGCTTTTGCTTTGTTTTTACCCAAATTCATGGCCATTCTGAGACCCAAATACATGACTTGGCTCTTCAGTAGAATGCAGATAAGCTGGTTCTTGAAATACTGCCCGAATACCAGAAGATCACAAAAATAACTTAATGCTACCTGCAATCCAGACTGTCAATTCATACACATTTTATAAATATAACCTCAAATCTCTGTGTTTTGGGGAGAGAACATGAAGAGGTGCTTCCATCACAGCCAGAACCATGGCAGATCTCTTCTTGAATGCTGTGTGCCTGAAAGGGGATGATGGCCTTTCAAAGGTCACAACTGCAGTAGGGACACTGCTCATTCCCACTTCTCTTGAAAAGCAGCAGAATGACAGCTACTTCTGGGGAGTGTTTACAGCATGTCAGCCTCACTGCTCACCAAATGCTACGAAAACCTCACTGGTTAGTTTAGGATCTTAAACACACTGTATCATACATACCATGAAAATAAATACAGGAACATGAGCAAGGGGGATGAGCCCATGGCTGAAGTTTACTATTGACAACAGAGTCTAGGAATATATTGCTGCAACAAACTCTTCATTGAGGAAAGATCTACCACTATATCCTCCAGCCACAATCTGTATTAATGATAAATTCAATATTCAAAATATATGAAATTTCATCCATACAATTTATTTTTATTGGATGAGGCTGCTAGAAAGCAGACTACAAGAGCACACCCAAGACTAGCAACTCTTAACTCTGAAAGCTATTCTTTAAAAAAAAAAGTGACCTTTGAAAACCTGGGGATAACAGGAAGGAATTTGAGTTGCAGAAGGCCAATTAGTTTGTACTCAAAACTGAAATGCCTTGCACAAGCACATCAGGAGAAATCTAGCATTACTATATTAAACACAAAAGATACCAAAGCCACGGATTAAGAGGAATTCGGTCACTTTTCAGGGGAATTAACAACAGAACAACAATCCTAATAGTCCCTTTTTACAAGGAGTCACATGGAGAAGACAAGGAATAATGGGTTCGAGTTAGTTCTGGGGAGTTTCTGATTAGTAAGAAGAGGAAATTTTTCACAATGAGGACATCAGCCATTGGAATAATCTCCCCAAGAGGAACTCGTGGATTCCTCAATATTGGACATTTTAAAAATTCTTCTAGACATGGTACTGGGCCATCCTAGACCATGCTTTTGCCAGGAAAAGTTGATGAGATGACCCTGAGATCACTTTTAACATGGTTTTATATGACTATATTAGCTCTTGAGTCAAATAGAGCTAATGCTATTTAGTAGTCTGTCATAAAACTTGAAAAGACAACACTTGTCTTGAAATGATATTATCAACCTATGTGTATTGAATGTGTGTTTTCTGCAATTTTTCACATTCATGCTTTCCTAATATGAATTTTGCTAAAATAAGTTTCTTGAGCCTTTCTCTAACTTATATTAGAATATTCTTACACAGAAATCTGATCTACAGCTGGGAATATTTCCACAGAGCACTGAAATATTGGGGAAAAATCAGGAAGAAATACCTTTTTCTTCCTAAGCAGACAAAGAAATGAATGTACTTCTATTCTTGGTACTTATTAACATTTTACCATCTTCCCGTAACACAGATATTTAATCTGATGAGAACATTTTCAATCAATGACTTTCAGAACCAATATAAAATGAGTTAATCAAACCCATGCAAAAAATATAATGTGCTGCCTCATTTTACAAAATTACAATCTACAATCAATTATCCAAAAGGTTCCCCACTGCTTATTAATTCAGAAGAGTCATTAGGTTGTTTAGAGTATTAAACATCATTCCTGCTACGACAGACCTTTGCCAAGTTGATTTTCTAAGTTATCAGGTTTAAGACTGCTACATTTTAATGCACTAGAAAGCGCAACTCACTAACAGTCCATGCTTGGCTCACTCCCAAGAAACAATAATTTCCAACTAAGAGATGATAAACACCATGCAATCCAAATACAGCTGCACAGAACACTAGCAAGGCCATGCAGAGCTGACATACAGTCAGAAAGTTATTGAAGAATACACACGTGGATTCATACAAAGAAGTCATCCAGGTTGGTGTAGTAAAGCTAGGTATTTGTGGAAGATTAAGAGGCAAACTTGGAACTTTTGGAAGAGCTACATTAGGAAGACTGTTGGTGATGCTCCTGTGAAGAAATAAACAATGTAGGAATACAATAAAAAATAGAATATTTAGAGGACAACAGGGGAGAACCCCTTATTAGACAGAAAGCTATAGGCAGGTGCTTTGTTCAGGTTTTGTAACAGGCACTTACTTGACAGGTTGCCATGACTCTTGTTCAAGACCTCTGTGAATGGACTGGGCAATTGATGATTCCATGAGATCAATGTAGCGGACGACCATAGGAACAAAAATTTCTTGCAAGTGCTTGTGAAACTTTCCATTGCACAAAAGTGCTTTAAAAAGCAAACAAAAGACAAGATGTGAGACCTTTTATTATAGGAAGAAGCATATCTTAAAATGTTTTAGTACACAAAGGCATTATGAGAATAAGATCCAGCTTGTATAGGAAATACAGCTCAGAAAAGAGAAATGAAGTGTTCCATAAGGACAGTGCAGTACATTTCAAACTGTAAGTGCAATGAAAACTGGTACATATTGAAGTTCTTTACTGAACCAGAATCTTTTGTATCTTCTTAAAATTAATAATTTAAGCTTTGCTGAATCTAAACATTAGCAATTTTGTCCATTACTTCTACACCAAGACTGGACAAAAAATATCTGAACAAAGCAAACAGAAAAAAAAATACTTGAGTATCATTCATAAGCAGTAGAATGTTAACTACCTCACAGATGGGACTTACTACATGAAAAACTGAATACACATGCAAAGTGAACATGCTCAGAACCTGAAAATTACTTTGCCACCACCACTACTTGTCTCTGTATTCTCTGAAGTGTTCTCTCAGCAAATGCTAGCTCTTAGCCCACTAATGTCCTGTCCCACAAAGGGAATATATGTTTCATGTTTTGAATGTGTCTGTGTTCACCCATTAATCTAGCACTGTTAATAGGACCTACAAGAATACTACCATGTGCATATGGAGATCATAGAAGCTCAGCCCAGAGAGAAATTTTCATGACCTTGGCTACCCTTGTTTTCTGTCATCCGTATTCTGTTGTTTTAAGTTCTTTTGCAGGTTTCTCCTCTCACCTATTTCAGCATAAAGGCTTCTTGTATGATTGGATGGGCACTAAAACCACATTTTGAGGAGGCTTCCTGCTCTTCCTAAGAAGAAAAGCCTGGATCACAGGGCTCTCCCTGGACATCATCCTTTAAATTTGCAACCCCTTTTGTTTTACTATCAATGCCATTCTATATCTATTATGTCAAAATAGTTTCTGCCAGAAAGTACTTCCAAAGAAAATAAGCCTTCCATTCCTGAATGATGTCCAGCCCAAACTGAACCTGGGAGAGATGGAGACTATGGGGAAAATATGCCTTCAAGTATCCATCCCCTATTATCTATTGCAAGGAAGTGCCTGTGTTGCTGAATGTCTGAACACTATGTTACTTTTTTTTTCCCTTGAATACAATGATCTGAAAACAAAATACTATTTTCTTGAAAACATCCTTGTAGAGTACTAGCAAATTCTGTATCAATCACCTCTACCTAAAGAAACAGTATTATATGATCACCTCTCTCGGGTTTTGTGTAAAACTGCCTTTCTGACTAAGAATTTTGAAACTTTCAGCTGATTTCCAACCACTTTAGACACAGGGGTGGAGATATCAGATATTTGAAGCTTTATAAAAACACACAGCTAAATAGCAGGCAGAGATTATTAGGGTTTCCACTGAGAAAAAGGCAGAGGTGTACAATCATCTCTTTATTAAACTCTTGAGAATCCACCCTTGAGAGTATCTGTGAGTCCATTAAACACATGACCCATTATTTACCCTGCTTCTCAAAATAATTGGTAACTATTTAGTTCTGGCTTATTTCTATATCAGGAATTCAGAATAGTGCTGTGTTTCTCTATTTATAATTATTTTATATATCTTAAAACTATAGCACCTTTTACTAGCAACAAAAATGACTGAGGAGGATTTGGATATTAACACAAGGTTGCACAGTAAACAGCTGATGAGTATTGCCTTTGAGAAAAAAAAGGTTGCTGGTATCTACTTACACATTAGGCTGAGTTTTCAAGGCAACTTTGAGCTGAAAAATAACAACAAGAATACAACTGTGCCAATTAAATCAGTCTTGCTGCTTTATAGTGAACCAGTGAAGGACTGTAATTAATCAGGCAATCACAGTTACTTGAAGGGATAAACTTGTAGTTTAGTGTTTTCTGAGCACACCACAGAAATGCTCTGCTACAGGCACTGCTCTGGGTATTACAGTAATGAAGCCTCCTGGGCAGGAGGGTGACTCTTGTTATTCTGAAGTCAGCATGAAATTTTAAGAAGTCACAAGGAATAAAGGTGTTTGACTTAAAAAGCTGAATAATTTTCCTGACATCATGACAACTTTTCTACAGGAAAGTGAAATTTTCCAAAATTATCCCAAGAATTACCGTCATTTCACCTCCACAGAAATCCCTCTGTTTGTGGGTACACTCACAAGAGAACTGTCTCAGATCAACAACTCTGTGAGCATTGTTTTCCCAGGGTTCAGGACATGGCAGTTCTGATTTATCCATCTGGAGATCTCCATCAAGGATTAATGCAGGGCAGGGAAAGAACTCAGAGCACAGGGATAAGTGATATAGCTGAGTATCATCATCAGACTCATGGCACTCTACCCTATGATTAAAACCGATCTTGCCAAAAGGTACCACCTGTGCATCAAAGCAGATGGGAAACGAGATCCTTGAGGAAATGCCACACTTCAGATCCCTCAACTACCACTTATCTTCAAAGCTATGTAGCTTAATTCTCCATTGTCTTTTCAATACAGCACCCCACACCCTCTTCATATGAGCCATCTCATATTCATTCACACAAGCAACAATAAAATGAAAGCCTATGCCAAAGCAAGGTAATGTATAGGCAATACTAAAGAAAAACACAGTATGGGAACAGAAACAGAACCCTGAAGTAGATATTCTTGAAATCCTGAAGTTGAAGAAGAAAATTACTACGTATTTTCCATATTAAAAATAAATTAGCTGAAATATATTAAAATATGACAAGAAAATATCAGAGATGAATCTAAAGTCTAGTTATCCAGTTACCTAGTACTGGAATGAGGTTTCAACTCTAACAGCAGGAAATGAATGTGCCTGTGTACCACAGAAGCTGTGAGGCTTCTACTGCTTTTACTTACACAGGCACATCTTAGGAGTTATCCTGGAGTCAGCATGTCATGCTGCCCTCAAGAGCTTCTGCAGAATCAAAGGCAGGGAAGAATGACACAGATTAACATGAGTCTCCTTTCTCTTGACAAAATTAGCCTTCTTTCAGAGAATCAGTAATTATTCTGCACTTCATAAGATTCTACGGAAAACATAACTTGAATTTTCTGGCATATTTTAAAATCCAAAATAAGAAAGAGTATATTTCAAAAAGCAAATATCCTTGAGGGTTCAGATTATATTTGAAGCAATTAAAGCTCAACCAATAGCATGTGAAAAGAAAGTTTATATTCCCATTCATATGATGTTTATATTACATTCTGTCTCCACAGAGAATTTCTTAATCAGTTAGTTATATTGCAGTAAAAGTTGCAGGTATGTCAATTTATATGGAAATTTTCTTTTTTTTTTTTCATATAAGACATATGTTAAAAGTGAATTTCAGAGATTTTCTTTGTGAAAGTAAGGTTAAAATTTATTTAGTCTTTACTAGATAGAGTGACATAAACAGGTTATTGAACAATTTACCTTTGTGTAAAAGTCTCCTTAGGGAAAATGATTATTGGATATTCTGGTAAGGAAGAATGCAGCTTGAGGGAGATAATGGTGTGGGTATAAATTTTGCTCTGTTTACCTTTAATCTAAGCTGTTTTCTAGCTCTACCTGGTAGTTGAAGATAGGGTACAATGTTATAAATTCTAGTACAGAAGAGGTACACAGTCTGTAACAAAGCAGGAAAGTGATGATTCTGCCTGGTGGTGTTTGCCACTCCACTACTAGCAACAGCAATAGTGAAAAAATTGTACCAGAGAATCCTGTTAGAAGTCAATAACCATAATTATGGCAATGGCTTTAAAAGGCTAACTCTCAACATGCTGTTTTTTCTAAATCAGCATCATCAGACCCTCTGCCTGTTTGAGCAGGCTGTGGCAGAGTTAGAGCAGGGGCACAGACATTCCACTGTGTAATACTTGATGGAAATGAAGGCTAAGAGTTAACTTCATCACACTCCTAGTTTTGACTGGTTTGTGCCAAGGTAGCAATGCAATAGAGCTGAGCAATAGCATAGTACACAGTGTCAGTACGTGACCCTTGGAGAGAAAACTTGGCAAGGAAAGGATCAGAATACTGAATATAGAGCTGGACAACCTCAAAACCAAGCAAAATATACAGACTTCATCTAACTAGTCATATGTCTCTAAAAGATACCTCTCACATCATGTTAAAGGAAGAGGAATTAATACATGTCTGTCTTTCAGGCACTAAAAACCAGATTAATCTGAATAATTAAACAACTACAGAAAGTATTGCCCTCTAAATCAGGCCCCTTAGCAACATAATTTATAGGCTCTGTGGACAAAAAGTAACATGGTCATTACAGAAAATAAGGCACAATCCTGGGACAATTATGTTTTTTTTTTCTCTATATGAATATTTAATTCTGGAAAAATTAATTTTGCATTCATAGAGAGATGTTGAGTAGTGCTGTCACTGTACAACCTACAAAGCTTTACAGAGTCAGGCATAGTTGTGTCTGAACAATAGAAACTCTGGACATCATTAAAATGTATACTATAAAAGCAGCTAAATAATTTTTTCAAATATTTACAATTTGAAAAATCACAACAAATTTATCTTCAGTCTATCATTCATCTCCACAGTGTATATAAATTTTTAAATCACTTTTTGTAGTTAAATCTCATGAGAAAAGCTGAAATATTTTAGATGGGAAGGCCATCCTCCTCTTTCCCTCCATTTTTTAAAGTTTTTTAGTTAGACTAAATGGGTGTGCAATCACTGATAAAATCTTCCTTGTGGAATAAGGTCAGAAAAAAAATGGAGAATCGTAAGGCGACACAAAATGAAGTCCTTCATGAAAGAAATGAGAAGCTTCAGTCAGGACTTCCCCATCCTGCCCTCTCTTCACGAAAAATTTTACACCATGTTGGAAAACATTTTTTTTCTCATTGTTAATTGAATATTGACTTTAAAGCATTTACCTTAAATCTTGAACAATGTTTTTACACTATGTAAAATAGCACATTCCCTATTATTTTAATAGCCATGAATATGAATTTTCATTATCTCAGAGTTCTTTTATGCTACTTTAGTGACATAGTTATAAAAATAGTTTTACATAAAAGTTTTCTTTAATGCTATAAATGTAAGATTGTTTCTTTATTGTTAGGAGTTCTCTCATGTCAGGTTTATGTGAAAACTGATTCATGCACCAAAGATTTAGAGCTCATTTAATGCTTTAGAGATAGAATAACATGCAGGTGTCAGTCCTCCAAATTTCAGTGAAGATTAACCTAATATGCAATATGGTGACCTAACAGTTCTTCATTTGAAAGAAGTCTGAAAAGTAATCTCTGATATAGCCAGAGAGTGAGAATAACCCAGTGGGATTTCCACCTCTTCATTTCCTAATGAGTTTTTTGATAATGAGAGGTGACTTTGCCAGTCACTGTGGGCTCTATTATGGCTAATTTACTCCACTTCACTCTCCTTGTTAATTATTAACACTAGCCTTTTTATCCTCATGAGACCACATTCCAGTTTTTCCCTTTTTAGATTTTTTTTCTGAATATATCTTTATGAAGGTGATAGTTTTCAGGAAAAGATTTTTTACTTAGGGTAAAATCAGAACTATTTATTTTACCTTGGAAGATTGTAAAATTGATCATATAAGCATGGGAAGCTCTTTCTAATGCTTTTAATGCAGCTACAAGGTGAAAAGACTGTTAATTAAAGAATAAGCACTGAGTTATGTTCCACTTGGGAATCAGTTCTTGGTAGAACGGTCACTTGCCACTTGCTAACACGTCCACTGATTAATAGGTGACTAATTTCCATGGTTGCTTTCCAATAGTTCTGGTAAAAGAAAAAAGTGTGTAATTTTCCAGATGGCTGTCCCCTGCCAGAAACTGTCATTTAATATATCTATTACCATTAGGGAATTACTGAGATTGGTATACAGGTGTGATATTTCATACAAGAGTTGTTTCATATCCTAAGTTAAAGTTTTACAATGTTTGCAATAATTACTTTAACATGGGAGTTTTCATAAAATATCTTTCTCAAGCCTATTCTAGTAATTTAGCATTATTATCCATTTAATCTTGTAAGGAAAGCAAAATTGGTCGTCTATTAGCAATCTCTTGCATATGAGGACAACTCTTGTTTGTATCTAACACTTCTGTCAGGCTGGAACCAAAGCTCAAAGGAACACAAATGACACCACAATGAAGTTAAAACTGGTGTTACAAATCCTTCTTGTAAGACTACTGTAAAATACCTGCACAGTTTTGAGAAACCAGAGAATTGTTTTAAGTGCATGTTACACCAGAACTTGAGATATGCTTCCTAAACTGAAAACATATGATGGTAGGAAAAAAAAAGGCTGAATATTACATCTGATTATAGGCTTCAGATTTTTAATCTGGATTTTAGATGAACAGACACCACTTAAAGTAGTGCATAATCCAACTTTCAGGACTCTTCTAGCTCTTCTGAGATCTGCACTAAGACTGAGCAATCTCTGCTCCCTTTTTGGCAACCTTCTCAAATGCTATCATGGCAATTTTAATCAGTTTCTGAAGCTGCAGTTTGCCCAACAAAGGATCCAAACAGAACATTTGTTGTGTATATTTTATTCCATTCATGCTGAGACTACTATACTTTTATAGACATACTAGTGTGGAAGTAGTCTAGAAGGCTTGGAAGGAAATATAAACTAAAACTTTATTTAAGCAATATAGATTAAATGCAAACTCTCAATACTTCTTACATTACTTGTACATAATTGATTCAAAGCTGAGTAATTTGTGTATACCAAATGGTTAATGCACTGCCAGAAAAAGGACTGAAATGGTGCAAGGATGGAGATAAATGGCTCAGCTTGCAGGAGACAGAGTACCAGGATATGTATCATAAAAACAGGCATTGTCACTCTTATTTTGAGCATTATCCTATTCAGAAACACACTTCTAAGGCATGGGTACAGTGAAAAATCTTATGCAAGCAGTATGTAAAGAAAAATTAAGATCTTACTGTCATTTCTGAGGGCATTATTCAGCAGCTGGAAAAGTGGGAAGCTGTCCCAGGAGTCCTGTGGCTGTGCCTCAAGTGCTGAATCCATATCAACAGAATACAAAGACAAAAACTTCTCTGCATGCTCAGCCAACAGTTCTGGCCACCAAGAGAATGCCTGCAAACATGACAAAATAGAATTACTAAACACCAGCCAAAGCAAAGAGATGTGTTCTACCTATGGCAGAATACATCTGTGTATGTCTCACCATGTCCTGTCTCATTTGGGGAGGAAGAATGCGCCAAGTCAAAAATCTGAACATATTTTATAAAACTTTGCATTAAAAAAATGTAACAAAATCAAAGAGATTATTGTGGGAAAGGTGATATGGTCAGAACAAAAACATAGCACCAAAAAAAAAAAAAAAAGGGAGTATAAATGCCTTCAGCTTTTTTCCAAAGAACAAAGAAAAGCATGAAAGCCTCATCCTTGAAAAAATGACTTTTTCATAATGCTTTTTAAAATTTCATTAAATTCTGAAGCAGATGAATTTATTTTTAAAATAAATCTTTATGGATACATTTTGCATTCATTTGGTAATAAAAAGGATGCTTTATTGTGAAATTTTAATCCTTGAAGTCTGAGGGGTTTTTTTTAACAGCTAGAATGTGATATTAACTCCTATTTTTGCCTTAAGGACATGGGCTTCTTCTGAGGAAGACATCCAGCTTTCCTTCTGCGAACATAATATGTTTTTAGAAGTTCACTAATGTCTATACTCATTTTCAGTAACCTAACATGTTGGAACAGCTTTTTCTCGCAAAATTTTATATTCTTGGGTAATCTGATCCTTTAAAAAGAGAAAGAATCTGTGAAAAATATTGTCAAAAGTAAAGTCAGCTCTGCATTAAAGACACATAACTATTGTACCTTTTTATTGTCACATAAGTATAGGCTTTTAAACATCAGTATTGGAGCTGAGCATTGGAGCTCTGTGATCCTGGAGATAAAGATGAAGGTGAAGGGAGTTTATGGAATAGGATGAATATCAAATCCCACTGAGAGTGCTTTGCTCAGAGTTGATAAGAACATCTGACAGGGAGAAATGCCTACACATTCAACACAGGAAGATGTCATTGCTTTCAAACTTATGTCACTAATCTTGAATATTTTTGAGTTGCCAGCATGGAACAAACATAGCTTGATCTACACAAGAGCTGAGTCCCCCCATCTTCAAATAAATTCACAGAAACCTTCACCTTCAATATGAAATGTAGGCTCCAGGTAGTGTAGAATTATGTAATCAGGTCTGAAAAGCAACAAATAAAAGATGACTTCTGTAATGTGGTCTACAAATATGTTTTTGCATCATGGACTTTCTGATGACTGCCTGTAGTTCTTTCTGACATGGGGAAAATGGGGAAATGATGAATTGGCAAAAGGGTTTAAAGAAATGCTGAGCATCCTCTGCTATTGCTGAAATGTACTTTGTGTGTTGCCGTGGCAGGATTGAAGGATGACAACTGCCACCATAGTAAGCAGGAGAGATGAGGCTTCAAAAACTTTGGCAGGAGTTTGAAATAGAGTCTTTTTCATCAAACTGGAAGAAATTTCTTATTAATAAACCCTGTTTAAATAGGAGTTCAATAAAGGAACAGACTCCTCACTCTAGAAAATAATTATATGAAAATAAAAAATGTATTCAGGGACGGGCAGGTGACCCTTCTAAGCAAGCAAAACTCTCTTAAGAAAATACTGCCAAAATTTCAAAACAAAGCAAAACCAAAATGAGAAAATGAGCACATTTTCTCTCCATTTTCTTCCTCATTGTAAATGACACTTTGAACCCAGACAGAAGTTCCTCTGACTCTCTCAAGAGCTATGCACCATTATTTGGGCAGCAAGAAAGAAGAACAGCAAAAAAAAAAGCCAAAGCTCAATGTAACATCACAGTTGTTATGGATAATAAACAGGCTAAAAGGAATTAGCAACTGGAGACACACATTCTAGGAGAACAAAAACACTGACTGGAAGAATGGAGTTCTTAGATTCTAGAAAGACACAGAAACGTGGCTATGCAACACCAGATATCATCAAAACAGTTTATGCTACATGTTCAATGCACAGTTCCATGCTATGAGCAGAGAAAACAATGCTTAGTTCATCAGGAATCACATACCTCTCTTCCCTTTGGGAATCCCCGAAATTTGTAAATGTTATGAATTAAAAAAAGAAAAAAAAAATCTAGTATTAAAAAATGTGTTATATTATTTTACAGATTACTGATCCTTTTTGTCAACTGCAGCATCAAACACTGAACATTCATGCCAATATGATGTGAATTCACCACAGTTAACATTCAGTTTTGAGTACGGACACATAATTTGGTAATCTTTTTCTCGGATGCATTTTAACATTGAAATTCTGTGAGCTCTATAAATTTCAGTGAAAGGGAACACTTACTACATGAATGAAGGATGGGGAAAACAACCTTAGTATTACCTTTGTTCTTTTCTAAGTACCTTAGATTAGATTGCAAAATTTTGCTGAATAAATCTTTCTGAAGGCACATGCAGTATATTTGCCCTTCTGAAAAATACCACATCTCTAACTGCAATAAGTAGTATAGAAAACAATCTGAACAGAGATGCTTAATCATGTATGTATGATTTGATCTGGGTTTTGCGTCTGTGTTCTTTTCCATAGAAGTCCAATTTTCTTACAGTCATGCAGGTCCTCAAAAGATAAAGACCACAATATATATATTTTATTAAGTAATCATTATACTGTAACACAGTGGCAACAGTAGTGTAGAAAAGGACCTCCAGGGAATTAATTTCAAATCACCAAAACAGCTGTCTCTTCAGTATAAGACAAAACATCCATAACAAGTTCACACATGACAGATGTAAGGTAAAAACCAGATTCCATAGTGTGATATAAAACCAGATGTTTTGAATGATCATATTTTATAACTATATATACTAAATAATGTTTATACCTTTGCCTATTTTCCAAAAAAAAAAATTTATTGATTTTTTTGAGAACATTTTAAACACAATTTCCTTAACCTTAGAAAATTGTATTTATTGATTAAATTTCAGTAATATATACAAGTGTATCTGGCCAAGTTAAGTTTTGTAATTCCGCTTGACATAAGAGGTGCTAGAATTCTAGCTATTATGGTTTCTGTATCATGAAGCAAAAGATGTGAAAGTAAGAAACATACAATTGTTCTATTTCATTTCTTCTACATTACAATACCATTTTAAAAAGCACAAGTTTAAAAGCATGTTTTTCCAATCAACCGAAGAGCAATGGGAATGAGATTATTATAACTACAATTTTTTTATATCTATAAAAATGTCTAGATCTATACAGCACGATGAAAACATGTTGGGGAAGATGAAATAGGAAAGCCTTATAGATATGATTACCTTGCAAAAGATGCTGGAAATATGGAAAGTATAATCGAAATTGAGATGAAGACAAGGTTTGAGTTAAAGAGTAACTAAGAAACAATGGTATAGCTGGCTGAAGGTAACCCTCCTTCTTGATAGAACAATACCCTCTGCCTAAGCAGGTCCAAAGGTCAGAACAAACCATACCTGCCTGGTAGGAGATTCCTAAAAGTAGTTTTTTAAGGTTTAAAATATAACCCTGTATGGTAATGTAATGATTCTTATAGGTTGCATGCAAATATTGTAGAGTTTGTAGCTTCAGATTGGTTAAAGAGAATTAGAATATTCAACAGAGAAGATGATTTATTGTATTGTGAACGGCAAATTGCTCTCTTTTTCCTCTCTCTTTTTGCCTCTTTCTCTCTCTTTCTCTGGCCTGCTTGGAGCTGTGTCTTGCAGCCCAGCAAGCCTCTCACACCCACGCTCTTTCACAATAAACTCCCATGCTCTAAACACATCTTTAGAGATCTCTCGCTTCTATTTTACCCTTATAACCAAATTCCATAGAGTTAAATCCTACAAAAAACAGCACTCAGTTACATTTTCTTTCTATTTTGAACAACAGGTGAAAAGTTGGAAGGAAAAACTGTATAAGGCTATGAATGTTTTCCATACCATTTCACCACCTCCAGCACAAAGATGCTTTCTCTTTTTTATGCTCTTTAATTTTAGTTTCTAAACCTACAGTTCATTCAAGTGAATTGAAGTAGAGTTTTATTTCACTTCACTTTTCATAAGCTTCAAGTCTCTTATTCCTCTGTAAATGTGAACTGCCTTAAACATATGTCAGAAAGTAAAACTAAAATGTTTCTTGACAGGCTTGCTTCACATCAGGGGAGAGAAAATCCAGGAACAAACAATTCTCTACAGTAAATGCAATTACAGCCTCACCTCTGAATGATGCTCTTCATTTTGCTGCAATACTTCGATACAGAGTTCTGCAAGGTGAAGAACCTCTTCCAGTTTTCTAGCAGGTGTTGCTTGATTCATGGTCTCTATATGGATATAAAATGTAAACCAAAATTGCTTTCATTACAGATATGATTCACAGGTAGAGCAAATGATGTCAGAAACTAATGGGAATGGTGCAAACTGACAAATTACTAAAGTATAAGAAATTTCAAGTGTTAAGGATAAACATTTAATACACATAAACAGAGCTGAATGTCCAGATCACTAAAAAGAGAAAATAATTCACAAGAGCATCAGCAGTCACTGTAAATATTATCTGATTTAATATGTGAGAAATAACAGGTGCATCAGTGCATTAGATGCTCAACTTTTGCAATACGGAAGTTCTTCTATTTTCCAAGGCCATATATACAAAGACAGCAGACAGTGGAGATCTTTTTTGTTATTGTCAGTACAATGTCATTCTCACCAGATGACTCATTACTGTCATCAGCAAAATTCATACCTTTTCCAGCAGTCAAAAATTCCAAATGTTTCATCAAAAGAAGACATTCTATTTTAGGCATATTTAAAAACAAGAAAAGTGCAAACCACAGTAATTCATACAACTAATCTCTAATAACTAATTATTCAAACAACCTAAAAGAAGCACAAATGCAAAAGTTACAAATGACATGAGGCTCACTCTTTCTACCCAGAAGACTTCAAAAAGAAAGGAGACAACAAAGGTTAACCAAATGTAACTAAAATACTTACAGGGAAATTAAACAACAATTAGTTTGCAATAAAAAAAAAATCATAGCTCTAGATTTTAGAAAGAACCACAGGAGATAAGGGAAGAGTCCAACAGAATTTTTAGAATTTTTTACAAACACTTTTTAATCAGTAAAAATAACTTGTCTAACTATGTAATTTGAATTGTTAGGGAAACTTTAGCATTAGCTACTAGAGCTTGTTTACTTAACAAAGCTCTTGTAGCTAAGCATAAATCATGGTATGGTGGAAATGATGTACAATATAAACAGATATAAAGTATCTGATTATACATTAGCCAGGTTTGCGGAGAATTTATAAAGCTGATAACAAGGTCAGTGAGGGTTTCAGAAATTCTATTTTCTTGTTTTTGGGGATGTTTATGGATCACATGGATAGCAAATCATGTGAATACACATCTTCATATGCAGAAAATTCTGCTGACATTTCCTTCCCACTCTGCATTCATCATGACATAGAACATTAGCAGATTAATTAAACAATTTACAGAATCTCCTTGGAGTTAGTAAGAATATCAATCTGCATGCAATAAATACTTTTAACACTTAACATTTCTAGCCAGTCAAAGCAACATTCCAGACATTTTAAAGGCAAACTTATCCAGTTCTCCAGCATTAACATACTAATGCATATTACAGTGATGAAACATATAGCTTTGATGCAATTTTTGAAGAAACATTGGATTAGAATCTCCAGCAAACATCTACCTCAAAGTGACTAAGACCCCACATTGTTTTCATGCAAAAACCAAGCAGGCAAATTATTTATTGAAGCAAGTACAAAGAATTTTTTCAAATCTTATTAAGAGAGACCACATAACCAGATACATTGAAGTAGTTTTTTTTTTTTTTTTCTAAAAGCAGAATTTAACTCAAGGAAGAGTTAGTGTAGGAACATGGGTCAAACACAAAGCACACACTAGGCACAAAACTACATTTGTAATGCCAAGATCACTGTAATCAGTACTGTTCTGTATTGCATTTAGAATTTTTATACTGTACAATGATTATATGAATATAACAACAACCATATTGAATCAAGTGAGATTAGAAAGGATCAACCAAGTACCTATTATTTAGGTTTTTAACGTAAAGACTACTGTTGGATTCAGACTAAGCCAGTGGTTTCTACACTTAATCCTGGACTGAAACTGCTCTTTCTTCTAGCGGTCAGTGTCCTCCCCTCCCTGAACACACAGCAAATACAATTCATACAGATAATATACATCACTAGCAGTGTCACTGATGCTAATGAGTCTTAGGAATAAAACAGTGATATGAATAGACAGCATGACTGGAACATCTGATTTCAGGATAAACAACTCATTTTATTACAAACTCAGCCTGATCTTCATTACCTCACCACTAACCAAGTAAACAAAATAATTGCATTCATAATTGCATACATTCCTAATGAAACGAAATAAGCTGTAAAATATTCAAAAATTATATACTAGAAGGGCTCCTCTAAATTATTAACAAAGTAATTATAATATTTATGTTGAATCTCATGTTGCATTTTTGCACTGGAATAAATTAACTTATTTCACACTTGCAATTGGCCTAAAATGGCTATTGAACAGATATATCATTATCATTAGGGAGAGCAGGACAAAAAAAGATTTGCCACCTAACTGTGAGATTATCCTGCTCCAGCATTATGATAAGATCACAATGAAGAGAAATATGATCTCAGGCAAGTACCAATTACATTGAAAAGGCATTAGGATATGCAGTTCCGGTCATCTGTGCTGAAGTGAAGGATTTTGATCAGAAATTGAAAGGAAAGGAATTTTTTTGTTGTGTTTTCAGAAGCCTAATAAAATGAAGGATGAAAGAGAGGATCAGGAATGCTTGCACACAGGCAGTGTGGGATACAGGGTTCCCAAAGTGGAAACACTTGGGAAGGAGAAGACCTACCTATGATCAGGGATGATGCTGGCATAAGAATAAATCAGTCATGATAAATTATTTAAACCACACATCTTGAAGTTTTCTGTCATTGTGGGACTAGTGTGTGGGAACAGTTTTTTTTCAATAGGACTAGCATGTTTAGGAGGAAAAAGAGTAAGAAAACTATAATACAGCTTTATGTTGAGTATGGCAGGTTTCCAGTTGATGTTTCATTACAGAATGACTAAAAATGTGGGATATACTAGTCTGATTAATTCCAATTTCATGTTTCCATGAAACTCACCATTCTATTCACTGGTTTACACTGAAATTATTTATTACTAGCTAAAATCACACAATTTACTCTTAATCTTCCTAGCTTTTCTAAATATTTTAAAATAATTATTTTCCTAGAAGACTTGTTTGCAGGAAAAGGTGGCAGAGAATTGCACTCAGTCTGTATCCTTGGACAAATCTCTCTAATTTTTATTTTGTTTACTTATTCACAGAATGTATCAGTACATGCAATTTCTTTTGCAACACATAGACTTCCCTAAATTTCACTTAAGCTTCATCCAACACTTTCTTTTCCATCTGTAAGTTACCACACCAGCTAGCCATTTTTCTCTGTAACTAAATTCTTCTGAATTCTAGAGAGTATGTCTTATGGATATCCACCATTTACATGTGTTTATACACCAGGGGGTAGGAAGTAATTTGAGAAATAAGGAATGAAATATTAACTTTTAAAAAAAAGTTTAACCAGGCAAATTATATGAAACTTGTACATGAAATATGTAGCAATAAATTCATATTTGGAAGTTTTAGAACCTCCAAAACACCTGAGCAAAATACTGTGCTTGTCTTTGTAAGCATAAAAGAATTACAGCAAAGGAAATCAGTGCTGTCAGTTTTCATTACATTCATGATGTCTTTCTTCCCACAATTACTAAAGGTTGTTAAGATGTGTTTACACTGCTCAAACTAACAAGTTGCAGCAGGAGTCGAGTCAGTGAATATGCTGCTTGACATCGTTTAGAAAATAAACAGAAAAAGCCATCAATCATCCGTTTCCATCTTCGCATTCTGCCAGAATGAAAAAGCAAACCAGGCATTGCAAATAATGGATGCTTTCTCAAGTATGCATTACCAGTGAGTCACACAGGTACCGAGGAAATATTGCTAAATGAGCTAAGTTAACTGAGAGAAATGTTACTGAAATGAAAAAGTGACTGCTTCATGAACCAACGGAGCCTCGGGCCACAAGGGACTGTCAGATCATCCAGTCTCACCTCCTGAGTCACACAGGTCAGGGAACTTCTCCCCACTCCTGCTTTCTTGAGGCAATCAGGATGTCTAAAACCTAACAGAGTGTCTAAAACCTAACTTCAGCCTGTTTGCCACAAGAGAGTTTATCCTTGAAGACAAATGGGCAATTCAGCTCTCTCATTTTCTCCCCAGCATGTAAGCTGTTAAACATGTGTGTTTAATTTCTCATTGACATTTGCTGAGCACAGGAATCATCTGATTAAAGAGGCATTTTTTCTTGCTTATGATTACGATGCAAAGGAGACTCCTATCTCTGGCCTGTTGGTGACACAGCATATATCCCTTACTTGTTTTCCCTGCCTTGTATTTAATCCTTCCCCCTTTGCTTCAGATAAGCATGTCCAGATCCAGACACTCAGGAAAGCCAACAAGTCTCCAGGCAGAGGTACTGGAAAAAAGGAACTATGCTGAGAAGCTCCCAAGTTCACAGCCTCAGTGGACTTACAGCAAAGCAGGACACAGTGTAATTGATAATACAGACGCATCATAATTTGAGTTTTATTGAGCCAACTCTGTTCCAGCATGAATTCTGCATGAAAAATTAAGAAGGTAGATCTGGAAGGACAATATACCTTTTTCTAAATTAAAAAAAATAAATCTAGCCTTATACAGAAAGTGGAATTTAGCTTTAATCATGAAGCTGAAACCAGTCTTTCCACAAATGCTTTCTATGATTTCAATAGCATTTTAAATTCTAGGGGAAAAAATATAATTAGTTACCATTCGTAAATAGCAAAGTACAGAAAGATGATGAGATTTGTAAAAAGTCAGAGTTTAAATCTTCTACTCCATGATCTACCATTTTATTAAGTGTGTCATGCTACAATATTTTCTAGTTTTTAAAATTTATCATAGTATTTTAAGGAATTTCCTTCATGCAGCAATCATAGATTTGTTTTTTTTGGTTTTGTTTTTTTGTTTGTTTGCGAAAAGTATAGAAATAACAAAAATCAAAAAGGTAAAATAAAAATCTCATTTTTTCCCCAGCTGATCATCAAAGCACTTAATAAAGGATTTATTGTATTCTGGTTTTGGCAACCAGAATAAATATTAAGGAAATAGACAGATGCAGTAACAAGAACTGCATAATTCCAAAGAATGGGTGAGAGGAACATACTAAAATACTTTCAAGAGTTAAAGAAAAACATATTAAAATACTTCAAGAAGGGACAATACATTTTGAAACATGAACACCAAAGAACATTTTCTATAGACTGGGAATATCTCAGCTCAAAATGATCAAAACTCTAAGACTGGGTTGAATTAACTTTTCACAGAAGGGCTGTGTGTCACAAGCATGATATAGACATCAGGACCCGTGCTCCTTGACTATATTAGATAAAATGTTTCTGGTATAACTGTACTGCTAGCACTGTGCAAGGCATCTCATGGCGATGGCTTTGCACGGTTCTTGCCGCCAATGGAAGGGAGGTGGAACTCAAACTTTAATAGATAAAGACTCCTGAAATATAAAAATGAAGAATAGGAGACTACTGTGAGACAAGGTGATGAAAGGCCAGGTTGCATGAGCATTAAACTCTTGTCCAAAAATGCATCATAGGGCATGGAGGAACTGGAGATGATGAAATGCAAATGAAGGATGGAGCTATCCCTCCCTCATTTGGGATACAGGAGGAGCAGGGCATGCTGAAGTTTGCAAGCTAACTTTAGAGTAAGGTGATGATAAACCTGTACAGCAAATAGGACTTAAAATGACCTTCATGTGGGTGAAGCAGGGGACAGAAAAGGGGAAGCACAGTGACAAAGACTGACTCAGCCCCACTGTTAAAGCAGGATGCAGGTATGTTTACAAAGGAGTATCAAGATGCAGACCTAACAATCCAGGGATTCTTTTACAGACCTTTGGTCCCAAACTGAAATCAGGGATGTTTGCTCATATCCTCATTTCCATTTAGTTGCACAAGGAAAACAAGAAGGTGCTATGCTGCTGTGCAACCCGCTTTTGTTTGCTCAGTGAAATGAACATGCATGGAGAGCTTTAATCAAGTCCTCTCCATGTACAATGAGTCTCTCCACTTGCCTTCTCAGCTTCAATAATGTTTGTAGTGTTCTTCTTTTTAAGCCAGTCAGATCCTTCTGAGCCTTGAGGGCATTTACATACTACCCTTCCTTTAGAAATTTGTATGTAATGAGTATGTTAATGATGGATGCCTTAAAACCCAGCAAACTTTTGAGTTCCTCCTGACCTTCTCTTGTATGGAGTTAACATTTATTCAGCGTTAGGCAGTCTTTCTAATAGAAAACAATTTTGGGACTGATTTGTCTTTGAGCAAATATACAGTGCAGAATAGCTATTTGCTTCAATTTTAAAGGAATTTATTCCTATTGCTTTTATTCAAACTGATTGGCAGAAGGAGCCCAGTATACTGATTGACTACAGTCTTTTAAAAATAATGAGCAAAAAGAAAACTGCCTAATAATTCAAATCTTTACAATCTGTCCATTGCCTCAGAAATTAATATCCATGGACAATGACAGACACTGCCCTGTCTGCTTTACAGACATTTACCACTTTAATCCCTAACCCATCCTTTTATACCTGCACAGCATGGTAATGCCCCTGTGCTGAAAAATATGTTTAGATGTAAGTTTCTGTCTTTTCTCAGGCAATAACAGCAGCAATACCAGTGTTAATTAGTCTCAGCCATTCAGATTTCTAATAAATTTCATGGGGAAACACATTAACTTCTGTGAAAAAATAAATAATGAATTTTATTAATTTTTTTTACTCTTTGTAAGTGTATGGATGTCTATAAAATATAAGTAAAAAATAAGAAATCTGAATAAGGAAGGCCATCTTTTTGGAAGGAGAGAAAACAGGTGAGGAAGCCATGTAAATTTCTATAGGTTCTTCATAGAAAGTATGCAAAATGCATATGAAGAATGTAGCTCCATTTATGTTCAACATTATCTATAGGAAGAGTTAATGTAAGTTAAATACTGAATAAGACAGGAATACATGCCATACACAAAACAATTTAAAAAGTACTTTCAGGTAGTGAATTCTCATGGGCAGTATATGCTGAAATTAAAATGGGTCATACTTAAAAAGAGATTTTCATATATTGATGCTGTGATTAATATCCTTGACAAATTATAAACTCTTGCTGCAAACTACCAGGGCAGAGAGTATATGAAAAAATATAAGAGTTCTTAGATATAGTTCAAAATGATAATATTAGGTTTCCTGCTATTCTCTTCATAATGGTAATTACATTGACTGAGCAGATTAGCTACTGCACGAGAAATTCAGCTGTACATGTAATAAGGAATGACATGCTGAACCCTGTATAATTGCCGTGGCAAATGTAATATTTGTTAAAAAAATCTGTTCTATATTCATAACAGTATAACTACAGGGGCTACTAAATAAAACGTCATCCTGACTGTAAACAAACCCTGTTGATGGAAGGGCTGCTTAAACCCCCATGTTTGCCATTAAGAAAGTAACCACTGCCTTTGGGAAAACAGTCAGAGTCTTGTTCAGTTGAGACTGTGAAAATGAGAGCGCTTGGGGAATAGATCCAGGGACCTGGCAACCACACTGCTGAGAAGGGGTTCTCACAACAAGAAGAATTTGCATATTCACCTCTGAATTACCTAACAAGGACACCCCTGAAATTCAAGATTCATTTTCAGTATCTAGTGCACAAGTTAAAGGGGAAATAATAGTTATCTAGAAATAGTTTTTCTTATTTCCCACAAAAGTACAACATATGGTATTAGGGCTAAGCCTATTGTACATGAAGTTCATTATGAAATCTGTAGGAGTCAAGCTAGAGACCCCAACAGGAGCAGGATTTGGCCCTAAAATGACATTTTATTGAGATTCCTCTCAGTGACTTTGTCTTTTGCATCAGAGAAATGTGTTCAATGCTACACAAAATCCTGGTGGACACAGTCTGTCTGGTCCTTTCAATAAAGTGATTTTTTTCTGAGTTTCTGATAAATTTTCATTTTTAGTCAGAACTGGTATTTATTAAGCCACTAAATTATAAACACAATCTATAAACCTCTAGCTTCAGCTAACTCACACTGAATTTCCATTACTCACTGTATGTGATAGGCTTTCCTCTCACCCATTCCCTAATCTATTTATTTGCCAGATCACTTAAGGGACAACTTTGCTATCCTGTCATAAGAAGGGTAACGGTTACTTTAAAAGCATGGAGAAACATAACATAAAATGACTAAAATCAGGTACAGTCCTTTTTTTTTTTTTTTTTTTTTTGCCTGCAACTGTGCTTAATGGTTTTGGGTTTCCAACACAAAGAGCCTGAGAAAAACTAAGCTTATCAAGTGTGTGGCACAGGGAAGATTTGTACTTGAGATGATACATTGTTTAAAAGGGTATACACCATATAAAAGTGCACAGGCAAGGTTTTAGAGTGCAAAGGTCAAAGAAACAATCTCTTAAAATGTCACAAGTTATTTTCAATTAATTTCAATTAAGTGTTTCTGAATTTCTAATTTCAAGAGATATTTTCTTTAATACCTAGAGGCATAAAAATACTAAACAGAATTGTTTGTGCTATCAAGCTTTAGGTATCTTACCTAGAAGGGAAACTATCTTGAGGGTGTTTTGTATTTGTTGGTGTGAAATTGCTGAAGGACCCTCAGAGCACTCAGAGTCCCCTGCCTAAGAGACCTCTCCCTGTTGATTATGACAGCTCATCTGAGCAATGTGAGCTCCCATCAGCTCATCCTAACAGGCTGAGTATGAATGTCCATCCCACCAGTGCATTGCCTGCTCTCTCTTTTAAAAAGTTCCAAACAGGTCTCCCAATTACAGGGCATTTAAAGCTTTTAAACAAAAAACAGTGAAGATACGATTTTTGTAGTGGACTATGAAAATATGTTTCTCTAAATACACAAACTGGTTTTGAATTTAACAAAACTAAACTTTTCTGCATCATTTAGTTATACCCCTTTCACAGAAAATACAACTTCCAATCATATTCCAAAACAGAAAGTTAGCTAAACTGCTAATAAATAGGCACATCATAATTAAATATCAGTTTTTATGTTCTGTTAAGTATCTTGCTATTGTTCAAATCAAGAAAAATAATTACAACAGACATAACACACTACATCTGTAATACATGCAGACATGCACACAAATAGTAGTCACCTGAATCCTTTTCTGCTGTTGCTAAAGAAAAAAAATAGGGAAAAAAAAACATCATTAAAGAAATGAAACTCATATTATTAGAGAAGAATAAATACCATGTAAGAAACTAAAAGCTTCTTAAAATCTTGAGTACATCACACAAGTTATGGGTTTTATCATGTGGGGGAGACATGGGGCAAGCTTTTGAGTAATATATTTACATTTACTAGTGCTTTAAAGTCTTTATTTCAAGCTCAGGCACTGAGCTTGCATCCATATTGTGCCTGGGAATTTAGAAACATATATGATATTAAAAAAATAAAAGAAAGTAAGAACATGAGAATATTACTTGTATTAGAACTTCCTTTTTATAATACTTTTTGGGTATTTGCTATTGGTCTCTAGCTGATACTTTCTTCTAATATTTACATTTTGACTGACTGATATGATGTTGTTCACTGAAGAAATATTCAAAGGACAAAAATCTCCAAAATGTATGCCAGCCACATTTGAGGACATCAGTAATATTATAAAGATAAGGACTACATGCTTTCTTTATGCAATTTGAAGAGTAAGCATTTAATACAAGCACTAACATAAATTACTCTCAAGAGAAGAAAGATACAATAATGCTCCAATAAACCTAAAGAAGCAGAATGAAACCTATTGCTGAAAAATATTACATTTATATTGGTACAAAAATAGGATGTTTGTAATGATCAAAAGATACGAATTCAGGTCTCACTGCTACTGAAATCTGGTGCATTTAATTTTCTGATGTTATGTTGGATTCCTCACTTTCAAACAGTACTTTATTCTCAGAAAAGTATTTCACCTATTTCTCTTTATATATGCAATGGACTATTGTGCTTTGAGTTTGCAACTACATGAGTGTAAAACTACTGAAATAAATCTAGTTGTGTTCCAACCAAAAGACAATAAATCCAAAAAGAAACCTGCAAGTTGAAATATGGTAGTCGGTTTCATGTGCTGTTCCAACTTAGTGTAAACAGTGTAAATATTCTGAAGTGCAAACTTTGCTACTTCAGGGGAAGCAGCAATTCTTTAGGATATGGTCAAAAATGTTGGTAAAAGATTTACATCACAGCAAAAAACTTTCCAATCGATTTCATTGTCCATGTGTTTAGATATCTTTTGTGAGCTTTTGTCATATTATAAGAATATTTCTATTTTTATACTCATTGTTCCAACAGGTTTGATACATGATTTAAATACTGAACATGAACATTTCCTTTTATGAATACAGAAAGAGAAAAACTAAGAAAAATAGTATTTTTTTTCCTTTTTGTTTTCCAGAATAGATTTAATATTAATCCTTTTTTTCTTTGACACAACATGATATCATAATTAATTATGATAAACTGGTTACTAGGATGGTTTCATGTTGTTATTTCCATGATATAATACTGGTTGCTATAGTGATGAGATGGATCTTTTGTTAATCACTTGCGAGATGGGTTAACTCATGTTTTTCAGAGAATTTGAGCAGAGATAAAAAATGGGAAAAAAGTTGGCTTTATAACATTGCTAAATATATGAGGCCTCTTCAATTTGCTCCTAACCTAGCTCTGTTTCTTTTAGTGTATTTCTAGAAATATATGCTTTAAAAAATATGAATATGCAAAAAATTTGTACTTCTAAAAACAGAATTAATCCTTCAATATTTTCCTGTGATCAACTCTAGCTCCAAAAATCCAGGACACATGGTTTTCTGTCCTTGAATATATCTGGACAGGAGTATCTCTAGCTTTTTGTACTTTATGGAAAATAAAAGTCTGTCTTGACAAGGCATTTGACTCTTATGACTTCCTTTTTGTTCTATGTAAGGTTTATGAATAGTAAAATGACATTGTGCATCCTGGCTATTTTTTAAGCACAATTTTAGTTAATTTCATGATATATTTATAGAACATACCAAACTTTCAGAAAAACTCCTGATTACCTTCAAACCTAGTATTTTTTCCCCTTAATTCATTAAATCAGGATGCAATTAAGGTTTTAAAAATCAGATTATTATTATACCTCTGATACAACAGCAGCAAAAATAAATAGCATTTACCTATTTGTCTGCCTCATAAATACTTCAGAAAAGAATCTATACACAGTTTTCAAATTTCAAGGCAGCAACACTGCTGTTAAGGAAAGAATTTTCTGTCAGTAGTTTAATCACTAGAAATAGCTAGAGAAATAAAAAAATAACCCATAAACAACCTCTTAAATTTATGAAAAACTCAAAAGTATGAACAAAGGGCAACCTAAATTAGGAAGTCCTTGTCTTTCATTTAAACAGGGTCCCAGGAGGCATATTAAAGCAATGAATAGGAAAAAGCTCCACAGTTCACCAGCTGAGATTTTAATGAGACATTTCCCCTTACTGTGGAAGGCGTTTGTTCTGGAAAGGGAAAAGGCTGCTCATGGAATATGGAGTTAACAGGCATTGTTGGCTTTTACAGCCACTTTGGCAGTTGATTGCTGTACTAACCTTCTATTTTGGCATATTCTGTAAGTCGAGTGTAATTGATCAAGGCAGCCTTCTCCAGACATTTTCTAACCACTTTCTTCACCTCTTCTGCTGGTATGGGAGTGGCAATATCTTTCATTAAAACCTGTGTCAGAGACAATTATACCACCTCATTACAATTATTACCCAAAGTCATCAAGAAAAGGATAGAAGTATCCTAAAGCCACTACAGATCTGATCACGATTAAAGGCAGAAGTCAAAAATGAACTATTTCAGTTGGTGGAGCTGGGTCTTCGTCCTTGAAGGTTTCTGTTCAGTCCTGATTGACTGCCTATATGGTGTTTATCCCTCCAGTTTGGCACCTTGCCGCAAGCCAGCCAGTCTTCAGGTGACACCAAGCCCAGAAGAACAAGAGCCCTCCCTGGATGGGCTGGTTACCACTAAAGATGTGATTGTGGAAATTGGCTTGGTTCTCACCTGTGGAAAAGCTTCCACCATTGCATAACCATGGACTCTTCAACATGGTAAGGTTATTCAAATTCAACATGTCCCTGGTGTGAAAAAAATGTCATATATAGTGGGCAGGGAAAACACTGAACTTCCAGCAGAATATTTTAATATGGACAAGTAGAAGAACAGTCCATATGAAGGTTTTCAAAACATGTGAGTTGTTACCTCACCTACTGCAAGTGAGGTAAACCAGGGATCCATGCCTCTTTATATGAATGCAGCATAACATGCTCTGGATGACTATATTAAAAAGAAAAGAATAAATAAAAGAATAAAGTTGATAATTCACTTGCATTTTTACTTCAATTCTGCACACTATTAACTTTCAACAGGTAAGTGTAAACAAACTCAATATATTTTATCACATTTTAATGTAAATAATAAAATTTCAGAAAACTCATACCCTTGAAAGAATGCTTCTCAAGTGAGTCCCCGCACAAGCAACACCCTTATATAGCTAAAAATTACTGTTAAAAGGAGGGAGAAAATGATACAGTCTGGGGAAGGACGTGGCAGAAAAGAAACAGGTTCAACAACAGAGAAGCTATTAGGAAGACATTGCTGTGAAGTAGACTTCTAGAATACTTGCACACAAATATGACTTCTCTACCTGTGTTAACTTGCTTTTTTTAAATTAATAATTTCTGGGTTATCAACAAGTGAATTTACAGTATTCAACACCTTTTGTTCTCATTCTTGTTTTTTTCTCATATCTTTCAAAGACAGGTAAAATAAAATGGTTCTAACCTGTTCTGCATCCACAAATGTAGGAAAGCACATTTATTCCCAATCCAGACTGACAGCAGTGCTGCTTGAGCACCAGCTGGAGCACCATTACCATTTGTAGCAGCAGGAATGGGGAGAGGAAATGGATGTTTCATAAAGCACAAAGGAACCTACACAGCACTGCAGTCACTGAGATGGTAAGTGAAGTAAAACATATATACTCAGACTCCCTATGTGTTTTTTGAACATGGCAGAGATTTTCTAAGGGAGAATCCATCTATCCATTAAGTGTTTTGCAGGGCAGAATAACTAAGATTTGCCAGGACCAAACCTCTCAGATTTTGGCAAAGCAACACAGCCTGGGACCTAAGCTTTTTTTGAATTCATACCTTCATCAGACTCCTGCTGATACAATTCCTTTGGAAACTCTGCTGGAATGTAAAGTCCTTTTTTCACAGAGATGACTGAGATGCTTTTATCATTACAAGGTACTCTCCTTTCCAATCAATACAAGAGGATTTGCTGGGCAGGAGTTTACCTTTATAGCTGCCCCTGTCAGATTTGCTGCACGTAGCTTTTGCTTCTTAAATTGACTCAAATTATGCATTTATGGAATATTATTTGAATTATATAGAAGGTTTTTAATATTACATATAAGTCTAGAGAGTATCAGCAGCATAGAAGGCAAAAACAGCAGGAAAGGGGGCTGTAGAGTAGACTTGTGCTACTTTAGAGGTAATGCAGGGTAAGTGTTAAATTGAAAAGCAACAGAGTCACTGACTACAGCTCAGTGGCTTGAAGTGGAAGTCCAATAAATAAGCCTAACAGAAAACAGCTGCTTGCCTCTGTGGAAGACAATGTGAGAAAAACAAAAACAACCATCATTCCAGTAAGCAGTTAAAATCAGCAGTAAAGTACCTGAGAAGACATGAGTCTGCTTTCAGCAGCCTGAAAGCACAAGAAAAGTGCAGGCTCAGCAGTCATGCAGAACTTAAAATACCTTCTCAAACTTACCCTTTCAAGTAATGAAAGTGTGGCTTTTAAAGCTCCTTCAGGACGTCCAAAAGGGAAGCAGTATCTTAAAATGTAAAAAGAAAAGAAAGAAGAAAAAAATAAGAGGAACATAAATTTATCAGAATTATAAATGCTTTATGAATTTACTTTAAGATGTAGCTGCAAACAACCTGCATTAAATTATGTTAGCAGAAGATTCCCATACCCGAAGTACTAATAAAAGCAGAAAGCCTCTTCAGTAGTCTACCAAGGAGTACATACATATCTATATGTCACAGCAGATCAGCCTACCATCATTTTAGGCCTAAGTGCAGAAAAAAACCATAAAAGGCAGAAAGCATCACTTCCAAATTATCAGCTATGAAAGATATTTAAAGGTCTCAGATGAGTTTAATTGTCATCTTCCTGGAAAGAGGTACTATTTCTCATGTAGCCATGACTGTTACTAGACCTGAGAAGCAGCATTGTGTATACTGTATTTTATTTTAAAATTGGATTATGACAAGGATAAAATGTTGTATATTTTAATTTCTAGAGATATAAATGCTGGCAGATATTCTATGTTTGTTCTATTATAATAAAAATACCTTGGAAAAGCACTTATCTTGAATTGCATCAGCTACAACTTAAACCATACCCACTCCTAAAATTATGTAAATTAAAAAGTGATTGCATTCATAGCTTTATTTTTTATTATTGTCTGCTAACTCATGCAATATAGCAGGTCAATGAGAATACAATGCTCAAACAACTGTAACCTCTCTTAATCCCTTCTATAAAATCTTACTGGGATATCCCCAATTGGAAAAAGGATTTTTTACTTTGCTGAAATTATTTTTCTCTTATTACTACTCACTGAGAATAGTAGCCTCCTATTCTAATGTTTTCCACTAGTTAAACCTTTTCTAACAAAAAAAGGATTCAGACCAGTGAATTTTAGATCTCCATTTTGGTCAGCCAGAATAAAGCCTTATAAATGAGGTCAAAACAGGATTTGCTACAACGAGAATTCCAGTATTTGCTTTCATCTCTGGAAAGACTCCAGAGATAAAATTCACACGGCCAGGCAAGAGGTTAAAATCCAAGACCTTCATGATAGATTTCTCAGAAGTATTGTCTCTTCCACATTTGATGCCTGAGAGGCTGGCAGAGATCTGAAATCTCTGGGTAGACAAGGTGACAGAAAGGAAGGGTGTAAGTACCTTAAGAACTACTTTAGATGACAGCCACCAGCAAGGGATGGGCTGACTGCATCTTAATCATAATGGAACAAGGCTGATAGCAGTGAAAATGGAAATTAAGAAGGCCATAGGGGAGTATTAAAACTGGAAGCTGCAGGTCAGTTGCCAAGCAAGGGAGAGTGTCTTTTTCAGATGGGTGTGACCAACACTTAGGTGGACACAGCAAATGTTCAGGGCTGTTCTGAAAAGGCAGGTAGGGACATGCACTATTCAATTAAACTGCCCATGACAGCTGACCAGTGCACAAAGACTAAGAACTGGAGAGAGGGCAAAGCTTAGAAAAGTACCAACATATTGCAGGGGGGAAAAAAGTGCTGATGATCCCAGTTATATCCTTTTTTATAACTTATCCCCTAGTTATAATGATCAGTGTGATTACCTTAAAAAAAACCTTAAGTGAGATTAGAAGAGCTGCGAATTCAAGATTTCAACTCCACGCATAAATGCTTGACTTATTAGGACAAGGTATAACGTCAGTATTTTGGGGCACAGGTATGAATTGCTTCCTTGAACAGCTAATTTAAGACCCACAAAAAAAAAAAGATGTTATTCTGGATTTGGTCTCAAGTGTGAAGAGGACATAGTTTGAGAGGTGCAGAACAGAAGAGGTGCTCTATAGTAATAATCATAAGACAATGCAATTTAATAATGCAGCAACAAAGAACAGGCCAAGAAAATTCAGTACATGTACATGTACATTTATAAATGTATTCATTTATATACAATTTCAAGAATGGGATCTATGAAAAAATGAAGAACTTGAAAAATGAAAGCAAATACCTTAAAAATGCAATCAAAAAAAAGAGCAAGAAGCCTTCAAGCAGCCTGAGGTAAAATTCAAAAACATAGGAGCCAAATGAATATCACAATTAAGAAATCAAAGTGGTAATAAACAAACAAACACCTTATCAGTGATTCCATGAGGAAGACAAAGAGGTTACAGTAGAGAATCAGGTATTTAAAAATGATAAAACTTATCTGAACATGAGTACATGAAAGTCTCTGAAATATTCCAGGAAATATAACAATGAACAGCATGGATGCCCAAAGTGACAGTAAAAAGGACAGTGGAAGCAGGAAACCAGCCTGGGAGATGGTGGGACTGCCTGATGGCAAAGAATACAGGGCATTCAAGGACAGTAAGGCCAAAGCAGAGAAATTCAGGGCATACTCTGCATAAACCTTCACTGTTGTATATATTTTTCCAAATATTCTGCATTTCACAGTTATCATAACGATTTTGAAGGATTGAAATATAGAGTTGTTTTAATATCATGTTTTCCTAAGAAAGGAATCTGACAGCCAAGGTTATTCTTTGTTAATCGATAGCAGTGATCTTTATACATGTCTTGAGTCAAGGTTTTATTTAAAATGTTACTTCCAATGCTTTGTCAGATGTTCTACATTGTGCATTTATATGCTTTAGAAACTCAGACTCTAAGGCACTATCTTTTTTCTTTAGTCCAATATTATGCCAGTTTAAATCCTGATATTTCACCTAATTTTTAATTTTATTTCTAATATTTGTTCACAGTAAAAAACAGTAATTACTCCTCACCTGGCAGAACACAGTTTGTCTGTATTGATTAAATAAGATTTTAAGGCAAACCTTAGAATCCTTTGAAGAATTAAGTCATTCATATTTGAATGACACATTTAGTTGCTCTCAAGAAGGACTTTCTAATGCTGTTTAAATTTGCTCAAAATCCACCAAAATGGAGGCAGAAAAATTCTGTGGTCACTGTTGTAGCCCAAGCTCATCAACATAACTCTGTAGGTTAGCAGGCATGATGGGGATTTTTATTTGCTTCAAACTCAAAAGATTATTTAGACTTTATTATACATTTTGTTATCAGTCTCATGCATGTGAAAGCCTGAAGATAGGGAGCACTCTGAATCATTTCTCCTGCAAGAACTCCTCATTCTCGTAGAAGGGAGGAAAGAGGAAAGATCATTGTTTTTCCCTTAAAAAATACTCTCCAAGGAGAACCCTAACTCTCTTTAGTTTAATACGGATATGAAGTCTCAAGTGAAGTCCCAAGTTGTGTCCTCTATGCTCAAAAAAAATCCACAATGACCTATGATGCTACTGAACACTAGATATTTACCTCATCAAACCAGAGAGGCATTCAACAAACTCATAGTCAACCCTGCCAAACAAAAGTTCTGTTTCACAAAGAACTATTTAAACTGTAGAACTGGCAGTTACGACGTGATACGCAGACTAAAAAATCTATAAATACAGTCTAAAAAGATTAGATTGACAAAATAGTGGCAGACAGGTTGGCTTAGTGTGACAAAGTAACAGGTTTGGTGGTCTACCTGCAATTTTTACATGAAGTTTCATAAACCATCAATTGCTACAAAATAGCAGGGAATCTCACATTTCCTCTGTTTCTTCTACTCCTCTAAGTATCTTCTGCTAGTATGGACAGTCCTTAATATGAAAAACTCTTTATTGAGCATGATGAACCTTAATTTATGAGAGATAAGTATGCCATGAAACCAAGAAAATTATAGACATCAAGAAAAGTTTTAGCTGTTATTTATCAAAGATGTTCTCTACTCATAATTTTACTGATCCATAGTAATCTAGAAATAGTTACAGCACAGTCGCTTTCATTCAGACAGTTTTCTTGGCTAGAGTTATACAATGCTTGAACTTTAAAAAAATCCACAAAAACAAGGCCTATATTCTTGCATAATCTTTTCTCTCGTAGAAAAATACAACTCACATATTACACAAATTTTAAGTACAACCACTTGTGTAAATAGATTATTCCATATTTAAGCTATTCCTTTGCAGGTAGACCATTTTATTTTCACTCCAGTTGTTCAAGACCAAAATCAAATGTCATGAGAAAATTCTTCCAGAAAAAATGTAGCATTCATTGAATAAATTATACACTCACCTGAAATGGCTTATTTGGTTTTCTAAAAGGGCAGTAAGTCTTTCCTTAATTTCCTCAAACCTTTCTTTCTCTTCCACAGATACCGTTCCAATTCCATCTGGCCTGTAATATTAAATATTTAATAATAATTGATATCTCTTCATGCTTATTTGTCTTTGGACAATGATCTTTATTTTTAAAGTTTTAATTTAACATGAGTGTTAACTCCCCTTTCCCCTTTCTCACTGCCTCAAAGGATAAACAGTTACTTGTGAATATAGTTAAAGAACAGGCTGCAACTGGACAAAGAATATAACTTTTGAGCTGAACTTTTGAATTCAAGTCTTAAGTTTCTACGTCATCTCAATATGAACACAATGTAGCATAAAACTCTCCCAAATCCTTCTGTCTTTTCTCAAGAAAATCAGTACTATTGTCACAGAGAGGCCTACTCAGGTCTTCTTAAATTTCATCTCCTTGAATCTTCTATTTATTTTCCTAGAGGCACAATACAGGTAAAAGTGATTTTAAAGTAAAGAAGGGAAATTACAGCGAGAAAAGCCACAGCAGGCAACACCTAGGAATTCTGCATAGTGAGGACAGTTTGACTCCCCATCCTATATTGACAAATAGCCCAATGCAATCAAGACTTCCATACAGGTGCAGCATTAAAGATGCAACAAAAAGATCTTTAAAAATCAAAAGCACTGGCATTTTTTTAAACATCAAATTGAAGACACAGTAATTTAAAACAAGCATATATTTAGTCTTTTAAGCATACACTTAGTAGAAAATCATAGCCTAAAGGTGTTACTAATGTATTTATATTAAAATTATGACAAAAGTAAAAACAATTTAAATACACAGTTCTCAAAAATTATTTTTGCCATGGAGTCACAACTTCCCCACATACAGCATGGTTTATAGAGAAGTCTCTGAAATGTTCCTGTTACTTTCTTAACTTCCAGCTCCATCATCTCTCACCTGAGTTGCTGAACCTGACACTATGTATTGGTCTGCCCTGTATCTTCTCCAGAGCCTCCAAAACAGTTTCTAGAACTGAGAAAATGGTAGTAAAATGACATGAAGAAAGACAATATTTTTTCTTGGAACATTCTGAATGTTCCAAGAATCGTTCTAGGATTCTATGAGCATCTTTTCCACAAATTGTTACTTTAACTTTCTGCACTATACTTAAATCTAGGAGGGATAAGTTGCTACCTGGTCATGACATACACAATTCTCTCACCATTTAAATCACTTATATTTGTAACTTGTCAAGTCAAGGTGGAAAGAACGCCTGAATTACTTAAATTATTGTGAAGACAAGAATAAAAAATCAGATATAGTGGGGATGGGAATAGTCAGGTACATCAATATACTATTGCATAAATTTGATGTGAAAGAGCAAAAAACTTATCATCTCTCTTTTGATGGATGCCAGGATACTTTACCTCAGCCTTCTGACAGATGGAATGAGCTCAAATTTAAGTAAATTGCACTGTCTGATTTCATTGTCAGGAAAGATTGTGCTCTGGACTGATAAAGTGAATAGTTCTGTCATATTAAGCCTCAGTGAGGCATGTCATATATATGTCAGGAAAGACCTAGGGGTCCAGACAACAGTAAGTGAAAAAGGTGAGCCAGTAGGATGTCATATCTGTCATCCTGCACTAAGGCTAGGAGCACCACGGACCAGGGACCTGTCATTTCACTGAGTTTGTTGTCATAAGGAACCTCGTTGACAACAACTAAAATTTTCAGAGCTGCTAAATATAAGTCTGCATAGAAGCAGATGTCCCAGAAGAAGGAGTACATGAAAAGGTGTTGGAAAACTACCATCTATAACCCTGAAAAACTCATGTCTTGAAAATATTCTTTTAGAAAATAGCATGATGTCCAAATCACAATTTTGTTTCTTCTTGTTGCAAATCTTATTGCAGCAAGAATATAAAAATACATTTTTTCAGCACATTCTGAGACATATTGTGCTGGTGATAATTTTTTTCTACTTTAGGGAATATATACCTACTACTGATTAGAAAAGAATCCATGGGAAAAAAAATCTGACTCTGAGATGAGCTGAAATATTAAAAATAGATAAATACTTCAGAATTCCCACTCATTTAATCTTCTAGATAATTTTTCTTTATTTACTTTGAAGACTGAATAAAGTAAATAGCTCTGTTTTGAGCTACTTATTTTTATTTATGAATTACTGTGCCTGTAAGGAAAATTAGACTCACGCTATCATTTAGTTTTCAAAGGTTTAGGTCATCCATAAACTTTTCAAGAACTATTTTGCAATTACAAGAAACAACAGATGTTTCTTTCCTACTGTCTCAAATGTTATGTGGTTTGGACTTGAATTTTTTCAGTTCAAAACCAGTACTAAGCTTTGTTATTGCAGCCTGGGACCTCTCACAAGAACACAGCCAGTAAAAGTGATGGACTGTCTTAAGGAGAGTTTTCATTTTAACATCATCTTCTCAAGAAGGTAACAGAGAGTGAATTTTCCTTTCCTCCATGCTCTTTTTCCTCCTTATTGCTCACAATATTTTTAGAATTAGAGAACTAGGTAAAGCAGTGAACACTCCAAACCTGAGTAGCCTTCTCTCTCTCACTCATGTTAGTTTACCATTTTTTGAGAACTACATCAATTGGATTTGGATTGGCTTGTCTTATCTGCTTAGATCACAGTCTAACTGGCACAGATTCAATGTTATCCCTGGTCACAAGTCAAATTGTTTAATTCACTCAGACTTAAATATCAACAGAGATTTGAAATAAATACCTCATGAACTAGAGCTAGTAAATTCAAGTGGAAAATAGCTGTTTGACCAGAAACCACTTAAATAAGGAATCAAAAGTAAAGGTTGACCAGAATTTTAAAGCTTTTTTTTTACCACAAAAGTCTTGCAAGATTGTTGGCTTGACAGCAGTTACTCTAGAGAAGCGGACTGATTAGGTAGTGGATTTCAGTTTTCAGTGGACTGTTTTTCCTCACTTGATATGATCCTCTAAGGCTTGGAGCATCACCTAGAATTATTTTGATCCCCAGAGGTCTTAAAACCTGCAATAATTTGCAGAGGTCACTTGATGAATTTTAGGACTAAGATTATTGTGAATACCTACAGAATGTAAGATAGAATTGTATTCCATTTCCAACGGGAATTAGATATGATGGACACCAGGTTGACTGTGGATTGTTTCCAGGCCTCAACTTTGGAAACAGCTTCTCCTAGTGGCCTCTCAGAGAGTGAGTTGTTACCTTTCCAAGGCTGCTTTAAGACAGTAAGAAATACTAACTGAATGTGCCTGACTTTTTTCCTCTGGAACATCATTGATACTGGTGCTTTTTTGCATCTTTACATATTTTTAAAATTTTAAAAGCCTTTTCAAAGTACTTTCATCATTGAAACATAGCCCATCACTTTGGTGTGCATTGAAAACAGAGTATGAGGACAGTAATGCACAGGTTGATATTCTAACACAGGTATGAGCAATAAGGCTGATCAAAAAGAATTTGCCAGAGCAAGATGAGAAATTATTATGAAAAACAAAATAAACGAAAAAAATACTTCAGCTAAGGTCTTTAAGATATTTCTGTAATAAACTACTTTCAAGGACACAGAAGAAACAAAACCAAACTTAAATGGTATACTTTCTCCTCTCCATAAGAAACAAGTTGTTTTAGATTACTTCAGTGCTTTCTGAGAGCACTTGTTTTTATATTCAGCAGGATGTATAATCAAACGAAAGAACAGTGACAAGCTGAAATTTAGCAAGATAAAAGTTTGACTGCTTTTTCCTTAGAAAACCAAAGATTAATTTTTTTTTTTTTTTTAATTTGATGTAGAATTTTTATTATCTGTTTATGGGCCTTAATACTCAAGAACTTAAATATCCGAATATTCCTTTAAAATGCAACTGTATTAAGGCTTTTGCAGAGTCTATGGTTTATGTCACAGAAATATAAGAATGATGATTTCCAATATCACCTTATAAGCAGACAGAGCAGACGTCTTTTTATTACAGAAAATGAAGACAGTGCATTACCACATGGCATTGAAACACAGCTTTAACCAGCAGACACTTGAAGACTGAGCATTTTGTTGTTTATATTAACTATTCTTCAAATATTCTGACATAAAACTGGCACAATAGAGCCTTCTGCTGTGTGTGGTTCTCAGGCTGCTCCGACATCTGCTTGCAGGTCATGTCCTTTTTTCACAACTGAATGAAAAAGACCTGAAGTTCTGAAGGTCACTAAAACTGATTAAGTTCATAAACTGGGTTAATTTTAATGATCTTTTACGCAGTTATATTTTAGATGGGATTCATTAATGTCCTTCTACTGGAAAGCAAAGCATGTATTAATACAATATAATTTTATCCAATGTATAAGGGTATGTAAAGGCAGTAATCAGTTCAAAGTAATAACAGAATATTGTATGGTGTTTAGGGACAGTAAGTGTATGTAATAGCATTCTTTCATTGCCTAAGATAGCAAGTTTAACCTTAAACAGGCAGAACTTTTTATGATATTTCTTAATAATGTGGGAATTATGTTTAATTTTCTATTGGCATTTTCTCAGAGGCTTTTCAGCAGCAGGTTTGTTTTGAGACATTGAAAAATGTGCCTCTGTTAATAATGTAGCGAGGACACATTTTGTTACAACATTATTACAGGTAGGAACACTTTCCAACACAGGACAGAAGCCTTCTTTTAAACAGAGGTGGAGTCAACAGGGCTTCAGTTGGCACCTGCAAGAAGGTGAAGTGTTTTGCTTCCAGCTTTGAACACAAAAGAACCCCACTGACAAATTTTTTCTGGCTACTTAAAAGAGTAATATATAGAAAACTGTGCCACTAGTTGAATGACATGCATTAAAAATATATATAAATAAACCAGTTACTCCAAATGTAACTATGTAAGGAGGTCTCCCATCAGAGGCTTGGGATGTTCATAAGAAACCACTTAAAAAGGAGAATACAGATCAAAATAAAGGTTTACCTTCCTATTTGCTCCATATACCTAGGAGATTACCAGCTTTCAAAAAAGAAGGATGAACTGGATGATGCAAGATGACACAGGGCCTAGTGAAAAATTTCTATTCTCAGCATTGCCCAATAAGCCTCAGAAAATCGGAAGATTATAGTCATTTGGAAGAAGATGGATAGTTTTTTATTTTGAGAGAATACTGCTTCATATTTAGCAGCACAAACTCACATAGCATATCAATCCTAAGAGGCCTGTTTTCTCATTCCATTGTTCTGGGCAAATAGTGACTGATAACAAGTGACTTCTGAACTCTCGCCACTTTCACTATAGCGGACTGATAGAAAAATTAGACAAATTACAAAAACAATAGACTCTTGTCACATCTCTAGATGCTTTATCAAACATGAAAGAGTGTAGTAGACTGATGTTACACACTTCTTTAAAGATCCACACTTTATGGGAACTCAGGCTCCTTCTTCCAGCTGTTGGACAACCTTGGAAAGATCTAAGATTAAAGCAAAAGGTCCAATTGCCAATGAAAACAAGCAAAAGTAGACCTTGCACCTGCTATGATTACATCACAGACAGAACATGTAGGAATGAGAGTGAATAAGAAACACAGCAGAAAGAGGAAGCAATCTCAAGTCCTTAAAACCAAAATGTTCCACAAAACCCTGTTAGCGATATTTTCTTGCAAAAACCATCTAAGAAAAAGTCTACATGATTTTCAAATATTTTATACATAAAATTGTGCACGTGAAAACAGAACACTCCTGGGAAGAGATCAACTGGACAAAATGTAACGTCAGATGGTGACATTTATGGTGTAGATAAATTGTGAAACTACGGACTGAAGTTGTGGAATTTTAGCTTAATTCTTACTAAAAATTGTTCATGAAAGATACAAAATTAAGGAGAAATCATCAAGAACAACCTTACTTTAAAATTAAGTAAGAGAAGAAAATATCTATTCAGAAGTTCCAGAAAAAAAATCCAAAGTGACAGAACAATGTAATGATATTATTTTCTTTATTTTTATGTAGTTCCTTGTGCCAGATATAAAAGAGATGCTTTCTCTGAACATTCTTTTACGACTTGACACAAAGTGTAAAATTGCAATAAATGTTTTTTACCACAAAACACTGAGAAATGAAAAGAAATATATGAATGTATAGCACTCTCCAAAGTTACCATAGTTTCACTTATCTTGTGTGTCCCTTTATTCTACTCTAAGGTATTTCCTCCAAGCATAACCAAAGCAAGAAGCCCATCAGAGAGTCTATATTGCCAAATGATAGCAAGGACCCCAAAGCAGCTCTCAGAGAAGGCAAGGCTACTACAGAGATAGAAAATTATTTTTTGTACTGGTGTATTACTATGAAGCAAATTATTATGAAGAAGACTTCTGTGCTGGAAGTCCAACTTTGTTCATAGCAAAAGAATTCTTAATTTTCAGCACAGTATGTTTTAAAAATGAAAGCAACTAAAAAAACTCCTTACAGAACAAATTAGAAAAACAGACAGCAGTAAGTTGCCAGGACCACCTGGCAACCTAAATTACTTGTGGTTATGTGAAAGTTCTCATTGAGAACTGCCTTCCTTCTGTGGAATGGGAGATCAGAATCAAAATGGAAGGATAAAAAGAGAAAAAGTCTCCAAGGAGCCAAGGGTCAATAAGTATTACATACATCCCAGAAAATTAGAAGAATTATATATAATATAAGGATATTTATGGATAAAGGTAAGGAAAATTGGGTAAATATAATCAGTTATCAAGTCTGTATGGCTTTGAAGCCGTAAGACAGAAAAATCTTACCTTCTGATCTCCAAGTTCTCTAAAAGGAGTGCGAACAGAGTGTGACCCTGACTCACATTAAGTACCTGAATTTCCAAAGCTTTTTTGACAGAGTCACTGATCAAATGCTTTTAAGGCAATAAAGCCTTAAAGTTTTGTGTAAAAGTCCCAACATTTAGATTTAGAGAGGTGAGTACCTGTTGTGAAGGCATGGTATCAGTAGAGTTCTGTGACTTGTGCTGTTTTTCAGTATTCATAAATGAACTGGCTAACAGCTGAGAACTGAGGTGATGGAAAGGTAATTTTAATGATAGTTACGTGGCATAGGGTGTAATTCCAGAAAAACCTCATGAAATCAGGTAGCAATACAACAGCAAACAAGATAAAAATAGACAAATGTAAGGAAAACCCAGCTGTCACTGAGAATGGAGATCCTGGTTTTATGATGGATTATTCCATGAAATTGTCCCTGTTCAGCAGCAGTCAAAGGAGCAAATCAACACTGGGAAACATCAGAAAAGGATAAGGAACAAGCAGAAAACTTCAGTCAAATGCTGTCATTGATTGTTCACTTCCAATTCTTGAATCCTAAACAGCAAAGAGACAGAACAGGATTTTTCCTTTTTCTCCTTTACCTCTTCAGTAGCAGCAAAGCATGGAATGAGATGTGTAGGAGTCAAGTTCAAAGCAAGAGTTCTTCAAGCAAGAGGAGGCTGACTTGTGGAACTTGCTGCCGGAGGTGTTGAGGGTGAAAAGGGCTTACAGAGGTTCAGGGGTGCAATGGACAAGTACCTGAAATAAAGGCTCACTCCAGGTTACCAAACAGGGCATACTCTGAGATGCAAAGAGTTGGGAGTCGGAAAGAGGAAATATTGCACATGCCTGTCCTTCTTTTACTCCAAACAGGCCAATGCTGGAGACAGATGACTGGTTTAGAAGAAGCCTGACTCAGTATGACTGCTCTTCTATGGAAGCACACAAGTGCTGAAGCTTTTACAATTAAGACCAAAAATCCCAACCCTATTCATCTTCAGTTATATACTGATTTTTGTAGCTTTACTTTCACATTCACTTCTCATATCTGAACTTCCAGTACATCAAATATCTTTCTGAATAAAAAAAGGTATATCAAGGGAATATGCTTGAATTTTGAATTTTTCAATTCAGTCTGTAACTCAGCAGGTGGAAAGAAGTCACTTCACACTTCATGCGATCCCCACCAGCATTCATTTCAGACAAGAGGGACTGAATAGAAGTCACAGCATGAAAAGTAGTCAAGAGTGAACATGATGGGGAAGAAAACAATAGCTCCCACCTGGACTGTTTAGACTGAAATGTCTTCATTCAGGAATGTCCTATACCCTGTTCTGCCCATTTCACTTTCACCAGCAATAAATTTATGTGTAAGTGAAGAGTAAAAAGTTTACTTGTGAGCTAACTTGATTGATGGGGACTATATAGAATATTTCATATGAATGATCATGGAATATTTCAATATTGTGATGAGACGTCAAAGGAGATGGTACTGTAAATCCACATAGCACCAGAAGTACAGACAAAGAAAGAGGATTTTATTTACAGAAAAAAGAAAACAGTTGACTCAAACCCAAGGATGTATATTTGTTTAAATACAGCACAGCTATTATTTTAGTGAAATATTTTCCTGGTTGGCTTTTTAGGAAGAGAATATCTTAAGACTGACATCTACAAAAGCAGAAATACCTTTTCTTCCTAAGTAGTTTGTTAGCCCAGTTGTAGTGTAGTAATTTACAAACAGGAAAGAAAAGGACAAATAACCTTTGAGTTTCTCAGTCTACATGGTGTTTGACCCTGAGTAAACATTTCTGTTCCCAAACCAACAACACTGGCATAAGACACACAGAGTACAAGTATGCTTGGTATATCCAGCAGAAATTGTTGTCTATATCTTCATCTCAGGACAGAAAAAAAATGGAGCTGGGGAATTTCTATGGTCCTGAGATCAGGAGAAAAGGTCTGCTGCATACGGCCTGCACTGGAGCTCAGTTAGGTCTCCTCTGTGCTCCAAATATCCTTGAAGCTGTACAACAATGAAACTGCTACATGCTTATTCCAGGTGAAATAAACCCACAGTACCATGTTAAAGTCTGCAAGTGCATTACAGGCTGCAGCATGAAACATGTTTCAAGGCCTAGGGCGTGGCAAAAGAGCACAGGGTCCTGAAGGTCCAAAAACATGTTGGAAGAGCTTTGAAAACACACAAAGGGTGGAAAGAGCCAAAGTTTCTCCTCACTAGAAATGAAGGTGAGAGACACTTGCATCTGATCGTTTGACTGATGTCAGAAGATTGCCTGTTATTTTAAAATTCATACATAAAATAAATGGACAATATGAACTATAGATACAGCTGCATTTCTACATGCTCCTCCACCACCTGACTTCAAGATCAATTTTGATGATCTTTCTCAGGCTGGGGGAGGGTCTAAGATCCTCCTGTGAAGCAAAGGTGATATATAAATTAAATACATCATGGCCAGAGTATAAAGCCCTTTGTTCTGTGGTCTTTCTGATTCCCAGCCTGACTTACAAAACAAAGATGTATAACGCCAGGGACCAGCCTAGAACTTTGGCCTGTCATGCATTGTCTGTGAAATTCTCTTTTACCTTTTACTATTTCTCAGTGCTGCAGTAAATGAATGAGTGGGTATATTATGTGCCCGTGTATCTGTGTCTGTCATTCCGAGTGAGTGTCTCTGCCTCTGTCCTTGACTTACTTTTTTTCTTTCTTCGTGTTTCTTTTTTCTTCATTTTTACAATATCTCAGTTCTAGTCAGACCCTTTCTGTTCAAAACTTCTTTTATTCCTAAAACACTCATAATGCTATTCAGAGAATATCTGTACTGCAGGAATAGACAGAATACAGAGTGCTTACCACTGTGTAAATGATGTGCTCCCTGAGATATTTTCATGCACTGCGTGCACGGTTGTCCTTCACTCAAATTATGAAATAAAAAGAAATGTATCTACCTTTCTTTTGAATTCTTGAAATAAGTTTGAGCAATTATCACATATGTTTGTCTTCTTAGGTTGAAACCAATAATAAAAAGGTGAGAAACAACAAAGACTTAGACTCAATAGGAAATACGAATGTGTCAGGTTCTTGAGGAACTGACAAAGAAGCATGCTTTTACAGAGAATGGGTTACCAAATAAAAGCAAGAAATCTCCTAACTTACTGGTATGAATGCTAAGATTCTTGAAAGCATTTCAAGCACATTCAAAAACATTTCAATTTTGGATATTATTATCATGTATTATATATTGTTAATCTACCACTATGAAATCATTCAGGTCACAAATCCCCAGCTCAGGATGAGGCTTTGTCTGAGCCAGTGAAGGAAACAATATCCTTCCTAAGGATTACCTCTTCTTCTCTGGCTTGAGGACAAGTAAAACAGACTCTGTGGCTGACTGGTTGCAAAGCGACATAAACATACATCGTGGGCAGAAAATCTCCCTTCCAGCCCCGGCCAAGGTTCATTTTGGGGATTTACTGACAGTAGCTTCTTTTTGGGACTGTGATGTTTTTCCCTAGTAGCAGGTTTGGAACAGTTCGGAGGATCTACTGGGTTTCTCCTTGCTATTTTTGAACTTCTTAAACATATTCCATACAGCAACTCTAGTGCAGAACCTAGTACCATTCCTGATTGAAGTCCATGGTAAACTTCCCATTAAATCTAGTTGCACTGGGCTTTATTTCTATCTGCAGGAGTATGGACAAAGCTATCCAATGATCTGATCTGCAACAGCTGCTCTCCAACAGCAGAGCTAGTACTCTCACAGTCTGGAATAAGACAGAGATGAAGCAGCGCTTCTTTTAAAAAAAGTGCAAAAATAGCAAAGCAGTAACTTAATTTTTTTCTAAATCTTTCACTTGCAAGTGGAATGAAGATATCATCCTAAGACAATTACTGTGGCCAAAAGCTCCTGAAGTTGTCTACATGTCTAGTGAAAAGGATTCCAGAAGTGTCCTAGCTCTTCCTGGCTGGGGGATACACCTAATTCCCAATATACGATATTTCTCTCTATGATGTTACAGTAAGAAGAACTTAGTATAGTATGGTTAATTGCCAAGCTATAGACTGCAGAAAAAGAGTAAAAATTTCCCTTAAACTGCAAAATTGTTCAAAATGTTTACTGGAAATGCCATTTAGTGCGTTAACATAAACAAAGAATGAAGAAGATTACCCTTTTAACAGGATGGGATCTTTTTGTCTGGAAAACACATTGCATTAAGACATGCTGAAAGATTTTTTTCAACCAGCAATCTGTATGGAACCTCTAGTATCCCTAAGAAATTTTCATGAACGGCTTTCTTTTGTGTGCAGTTCCCTACCCAATGAACACAATAAATACTTTCATTCAGACTATGCATTTAAATACTATGGGCTAAAAAAGATATAATAAAATTACCTGTTACCATGAACATGAGAAGCACAAAATGCAAAGCTGTAGTGGAGCAAGGTTGGATCAATGACAGAACCATTTTCTGAATATTCAATCAGCTCATCGAGATAGCAGAGATGGCGGTGGCAGCCTCTCACTCCATAGCGAGCGCAGTATTCGTCCAACACGAACACCTGACCTGGGCTAAACCAGCCCTGAAAGGCAAAAAACCCACACATTTTGAGATTCATCTTCCCACTCTCAGCTTTAAATCAGACATAGAAACATAGATTTTTATGCCCATTGCATAAACTTTTTCTATCAGAATGATTTACATCTGACTAATGCTGACGGCACTGAAAGCTAGATCCTACAACAGCTGAAATCCTACTCTTATTGAAAGGATTAAATGTCAGGAAACTATTTGAAATTATGAGTTACCACTACTATGAAATAAATTGTTTACAAAAAATATGGTAATACACCAAAGTGTGGTACAGATTAGGTTATATAATAAAATCTTACATAAAATAACATTTTAAAATAATTAATTTTGTTTTAGCACTCAGTTGTAAGATATAAACTAATTTGGGTAAATTTCAAAATTTGAGTAATGCTTAAGGACATTAACATGGACATTAAAACCTAATTTCTGGGTGGTCAGTTCTCTGTGGCTGGAACTTTAGTGTTTTGACTACAATTCAACCCTTTACCCATGCATGCATGCACCTTTAACAACTTTAAAACAGCTTTTACTAGTAAAGAGATGCAAAGTTAGGTAGTTTGTTAAAAGCCACCTGAGTAAGATTTGACCTTAAATAATTATTAGATATTCTCAAGCTTATTGAGAGCATTTATGGTCAGAGTCTTGATAAGACCAGAACAATTCAATCCTGACAAAGACATGAGCAAAGCACAGACTCCTTCACACCACAAAACCAGTTATTGAGTGAATCCAGAGTGTAAAAAATATAATTGAGTCGTGAGCACAGCGAGCTTCCAAAAAGCACAGGGAAGAACATAAACCTTGGAAAACTACAACTATTGCACAGCTGTTCTACATAAGCATTTTTCTTTGTTCTTGTTTTGATTGTGGTGGTATTTCCCTCTCATCGTCTCATCATTTAATTTCATCTAATGGTTAAGAGAGATTGAGGAATATCTGAACTCAAATATACAAATAACTGGGATAAGCAAAATGATTTTGCAAAATCATGAATTTATAACATCAATATAGCAGCTGAAGACCACTATTTCCCTAATGCTGTGAATACTTCTGCAAGACCAAATGTTCAATATTTGTACAAAATATCAGCAAAAATACTACTGAACAATAGTTCAAAATATATACACCTCAGTTTTAAAAAAATCTGTGTTTTAACTTTACAAAAAAACCTGTTTGAGACAGGTCTATATTCTCCCCAAACTCTTCAATTTAATATATTATCTGCAAACAAGAACCTATCAAAGGTATTTAATATTTAATAAATTAGTTTGCTCCTAATTAATTTCTTTGAAGTCAATGTTTCCACTGCCTTTAAGGAGCTTCAGCTGTTTCTAGAGAACACTTAACTTTATTACAGAACCCCAACGGTACTCAGCATGTTAATCTAGTATCTGATCATGTTGCAATGTCTCATATAGCTTACACAGTGTTCGATACAAAATATGGTATTCTACTGAAAGAAGAAAGAAAAGGGATTTTAACTGTATATCTGCAATAATATGTATCCTAGCCCTAGATAAAATCAACAATGGTTATTGTAACTGATATTCTCCCAGTAAGTTGTCATTGTCACTCCCTATGTTTCCATGGGAAACATTTCAAAATGTGGCATATCATTGCCTAGCAGTACAAAAGCAAACTATTAAAATTTCTGCTCATTCACATAGGATATAATTGTGAGAAGAATACAAAATTTTAAAGAACTCATTAATTTAACTTCAATCTCTCTTAAAAGACCTGTTTGTGTGGTCATTTTTCAAATAAACGTGTGCTTTCCTTGCCCTTGTTCAATCCCATATGATGCACAAGTCTCTCAAATACATAACAACTATATGCTACAAAGTATTGATTTGTATTAGGTAACCACATATATTTTTATTTTATAATTAAAAAAAATCCCAAAACTCAAAATCCCTCACCTCCTCAATACTCTCCCTATACCAAAAATGCAGAATTGAAGAAATTGAGATTATATGATACTTTTATACAGACCTTTGCAAAATATTAATTCCTACACTTCTATTTTTTTTACAAGTTGTGTACATACATATGTGTATGTTGTATTTGTTGAAATAAAGGGATGAATCGTTTCTATAAAATTATAGGAAATGAGCTGTTAGAAAAAAGAAAAATCCCACTTATATGTCCATGTATCCTATTGTTACCCTGATATTCCCAATTTTTTAATAGAAAAATATAGTTAAATATGCAATTAAAAAATTATTACCACTCTACTTATTAAAAGCTGAATTTAACAAAGATTGGTAAGAAATACATCTGCTTTATGGTTGCTATAGCACTGTGCATTTCACCTAACCTCTTCTAAAAGTTCCTGATTTCAAGGTTATATTAAGAGTCTTACTATATTATTATTATAAAAAAAAGATTTTGACCCCAATGCACTGGTAGAAAGCTAACCATTTTCTCTTTGAGTGCCAATTACTTTGTACAGATATACCTTCAGGCCTCTCTGATTCACTGTGCAACCCACAGACAGAAAATGAGTCCTTTAACTTTTCTATACGTCTGTATCTGGCAGTATTTTAAAAGGAAGGCAACTGTCATCAAATAATTATTTTTCCCCTTTTAAACAACTGCAAACAAACATAAAAATTCCAATTATTATCTTTTTATTACAAGACTAGTCAGAGCAATGGAACAAAGAAACAAAAATCCCCATTATCTTTTTTTGTTGCTGTTGGGACATTAAAGTGAAAAAAAAAATAAAATTATGTGCTGTGAGGCATTTTAGATCCTTAGTGAAAGAGCACTATTTCAGGATGGTATCAGGTGAAAAATAAAGCCTCAGGAAGTTATAAGGTCTGACCCACACAAACCTGTTTAATGAGTGTGCATAATCTGATGAACTTCCACAAGATTGTTGCTGGTTTTCTTCCCTAATGAAAAACAAAATCTGAAGCAGCCCCATCCTCAACTAGTTCACAAGGCACGAAATAGAAAATGATTGCATAAAAAGGAAACTGCAGCCAACATCTTACCTTTTATGATGGTAAAGATGGTATTCTTTGAATGTGGAAAACATTCACTTTGATACAGAGATCATATTCTATTGTTTTTGTTTAATAATTATAGTCCCCTTTGTAACTTGCAATTCAGGTAATACCTACATGCCTGTATACCTATATTGCTTATGGGTCTGCATCTCTTCTTTGGTATTTTTCCTTCACACCAGAGTGGAATGAAGAATTAATTACAAGACAGGTGAAAATGTCTGAGATGAGGCCACTGCATCCGGACTTACAAATGCCTGTACAGATGTCAGTAAATCCTATCACAGGAGTTCTTGCCATTGTCAAAACTTTCTGGTTTTATTCAAACCTCCCCAGAGGACATGACAAATTTCAGCTGATAAAATTGAAGACAGTTTGTGTCTCTTTGCTTTCTATTGAGTGGCACAGCAGCCGCTTGCAAGTATATAATTTTCAAATTTAAAACCAATCGATTGGACCCTTTATTCCACCTACAATTGCAGTTGTTGAATGAACAAGGAAGAAAGGACTACTTTGTAACAACTGTTTCTCACTTCTTTATATCTGTCTTCCAGCCAGTACTCACCAAACAAGAATAGGAGTCATTCAATCTGTGATCCAAGGTCTGTCTCTGAAGCAGTCTAAAGAGGGAAGCATGGTCAAATTTGCAGGGATTAGCAGAAATAAACTCATCCATGCCATGTTTCTGGCCACGGTCTGTATCTGTTATACAAAGGAAAAATGTGCAGAACAATACATGTGAGTGTGTGCTCAAACACCAGTGTACACATGGCATGGAAGTCTCAATATCTAAGCTTTCTTGAAAGTATCTCAAAGAAATAATCTCATATAGAGGGATGCTTGCAGGTGAATTATTATAGAATCCTGATCTTTTACTCTGAAAATATTATTACTGAATTTTTTTCTATCATACCATTCTATGGAGTCTAACAATGAAAAAAAAAATTGCTTCCCACTAACATATAACCCAAAATTTTGAAACAATTCTGTTGTGCCAGAAAACACAACACAGTTGTGTTTAACAAGATTACAAAAGCATTAAAGCATTGTTTTTTAGTGTGTTCTGCCAATATTTCCATTTAAAAACAATGTTATGAGTAGAAAAGAAAAATACTCTGTAATTTCCTGGTTTAGTATGGCTCTCTTTCTAATTTTAGCAAAATAGCAACAAAATATTAAAAAAAAAAAAAAAAAGAAAAAACGAAAAGAACCTCAAACAGGTTTATGCATTTATTTCTTCAGAAAAGAAAGAGCATCTTTACTGCAGTTCAGAGTACCTCTTAATAGAAATATTCATCATGGCTTGAAGCCTACTTCTCAAATGGCAAACTGGAGCAGAAATGAACACACTGGCTTGAGCTAGGTCATTTCCAGCCTTCTTTTTGTACTCGGCTTTTAATGAGACAAACCTTAATGTAGTAATGGCAAAGAGCTCCTTCAACCTTCCAGCAAAGTGTACTGAAAAACGGAGCAGCATTTTTGTGTAAATACATTGAGAAAACATACCATCCCAAATGGCACTTCAATCAAAGGCCCAAATTTATTGTTCTTCACAGATTGCATCTTTCAACGCCTTTAAACCCCGCGGGTTTATCAAAAGAGAAGCTCTAGTGATTGCTTTCATTAATGTTATGTTTTGTCAAAGTCTTCAATGTGAATTATCTATCTAGTATGGACAGAAAAAGCCTTACAGTGCCCAAAAGGACTAGTTATGTATTAGCACATTAGCTGTCTTGGATTCTATAGACTGTACTGGGGTGAACAGTCCTATCAACTTAAAAATTGACTTCCCCTTTCAATAGGGTCTTAGCTCTTTGTTCCTTTAAATTCAAACCTAGGTCTTTTTATATTCGTTACCAGAAAAGTATAGATCTAAGTGTATCCTAAATGCAATTTTGAAAACCTGCATAGTAGAAATCTAAAATTTCTAAAGAAAGGAGACAAAAGTTTATTGATTAAACCCAATTATAGAGTCAGGTTCATAATAAAACTCAATATTGATCTGTGGGCATGATGCTAACATAATCAGTCACATTTAGAAATTTAGCCCCAGATCATATTGATCCATGTCAAGTCCAACTTTCAGCTGTATTTGTGGATGGGAGAATTATTTAATTCAAGCTGAAAGATCTGCAACATCAAATCCTAGAAAGATGCAGAAACTAATTCATATCACTTGGTTTTGCATTGTCAAAGCAAGAGTCACATCCATGTGACAGATTTCACCAAGGTGGATGTAGCAAATAAACAGTATGACAAAATGTCGATGGTGTAAGGTATGAGACCATCACCCCAGAGAAGCAGCAGCATGGATTTTAAATGCTTGAAAGATACGTAGCATATGTGATTACACAGATTAGCAATATTTCAATGAGTATTAGACTAGTCTATCATTAATGACAAACCTAGCTCATATTTTTGACATAGGTACAGGAAATGGTCTCTCTTAATTAGTTCAATTTAACTGTATTTAAACACATTAATTCAAAGATAAACAACCGATATCAACACAACTACTTTACAAAAAAGACCGAACAACATATGAAGTTACCTATAGCTTCCAAAACGTTAAAATACTGATAAAACTCCTTCAAACCAGTTATATTTAATGTGCAAGTGACTGATTTCAGAATTTCTTGTAAGTTTTCCTTCTTATAAGAATATCAGGTTTATTATATACTGTAAATATTATTCATGCTTTTGTCATTTGCAAAACAGATGACAAAAAAGAAGAAGTACTAATATTTCTTTTTGCCATCATTTAAAAAATTATACAGGATTGAATCATTCTTAAACTAACCTTTTGGTTTTTTTCTCTGGTTAAGCACACCGATATAGAAGGTACCCCCTTTTTAAGAGAGAAGGTGTAAGTACTGAAAAATAATTTAAGTACTTTGAAATCAGGAGACTGGATGTTGCAAATGAAACAGACTCAGCATACTGATACAGTATCCAGATGATCATAATGAGCAAGGTGACCTATTGAACGTAATACAGCTTGTGAAAGCAGAATTTCCCATTACATAATTTGGGCAAAATAAGCAAAAGTTTTGATTTAAAAGTATAAATATTTGCTAGATTTAATTCTAAAAGAAAAATCTGTGACTGATCATCTTTTTGAGAGAATCAAGCAGTACAAATAACATTGTCAAACAGCAACTGAAGATATGTTTCCAAAAATATATAAGCAACAGAAAAACAACTAAAAACTTACCTTTGCCAGCTGTAGACAAGCAAGAAATAACAGAAAAATAAAACTAGTGTAATACATTACATTTTTGTTTATTGCTATGATATACATAGAAGATAACTGGTAACTATTTTTGAAATAAAAAGGAATCAAAAAAATTTAAGAACTTGGGCAAAGATTATGAGGAATACATAAATGGCATATGACTGTGACTAAAAAAATTACTCAAGACCCTACTTTAAAAAATCTTATAGTGATTGCTTTTTCCAAATTCTGACATAAAAGAGCATTAGCTGTCCTGTTCAAACAACATGCAAATGCAAAAGGCATTTAAGGTGTTATATTGTCATATAGTCAAGAAAAAAAGTACAAATCCATTTTTCTCTATACTTTCTCAATATTGGAAAATATTGGGAAGATATTTGAGGAATGCTTTGATGCAGTAACATTCCTCTCACTTTTTTTTTCATAATTAGTTTTTTTCCATTCTTAATCAATTTTGTTGCCATGCTTTCCATGTTGCCTTTAACTCAAAATAATTGGCTGCTATTTCCATGTTGCACTGCCTGTTTCAGGTTGTGTATTTAATCTTTTGGAAACTGTTAGCAAAAAAAAAAGCCTTTTTTTTTTTTTTCTCAAGATAGGAAAAATAAATATTTTTTTTCAAATGATATTTAAAACTAACAAAAGCTATTACAGGAGTTTTAGCACATTCTTTGGGTGTTCTTTTAGACAAAGATATTAATTTTGTTGGAACAGGATTCTAAGTATGCCTTTTGCCATCTCTGCAAGAAACTTTACATTTTAGTCCAGCTGCAAAGACCATAAAAATCATCACATTCTGTGACTCAGCTCATCCAGAGTTGACTGAATTAAGACTACCAAGAAGTCAATTTTTATGACACCTTCTCAAGTGGTTCTAGCATCCCTACCCAACATCTCTGCCCCTTTCCAGCTCAGAAGCAAATACACATTCCTGCATCATCTACTCTGTGCTAGGGTGAGCTACAGGTACTGGCCTTGCTGAGTGGTGACCCACTCCTTTATGTGGCTTTCAGTGACATCTCTGCTTGATTTTAAGAATTGTGAATGCAACCTGAACTAGCTCAGGCCAGCAGGAAAGAAGAGAAGGTGGAGGCAAGCAATCTAGTATTGTAGGAATTCAAAAGATTTAAAGACCAAGATGAGTAGGGTAAGAACTATGGCTCTGTTACAGACGGGGCTGGAACTGGTCGGAAAAGACAGTGGTAAGACATGCATTGCATTCCTTCAAGTGCCACTCCAGACAGTTGGTGACAGCTTACACTGGGAACATTTTGACTCCTGATCATTGACCAGGACTCCAAAGTGCTACACAGGGCAAAGAGACAATCTGTGACCCCAGAACTTTATAATTTAGGTATCAGGCCATGAAACAACTTCTGCAGAAAAAGTGGCAGAGAATGAGAAAGCAGCTGGCCCATATGGCCTGACTATCAGGCTGGGAATACCACTCTGACTGATTGCCAGAATTTTGCTGAAGGGCAGGTTTGAAGCAGACAGTAGATAGTTTTTACTTGTTCCTGACCAGTACAGAGGAAAGGACACAGGTGACTTACTGACTGCCTAAGGTGGGGGAGGCTGGTGTAAACATTTTCCTTTTAAAAGAGAGATGGGGTGGTTGGAGGCAAGCAGGAAATGGATATAAAAGGGAATGGGGAAACATGCAGGGTGGGTGGAATTACTCCAGTTTTCCAAATGGCTTTCCAAAAGGGTATGGTGGACACAAAGCTGCAAAACCTGCCAAGAAAACTATGTCAAATGAAAAAATATCTTTTACTTGTTTGTTTCTAAAAATGTAATTTATTGAAAGAGATTGTCTCTGAACTCATGAGGGTGTAGGTTCAGAATGATGTCTGGCTTTGTGTTTCTTCATTAAGACATGACAATCCCCTCATGTGCTGCTTTTAATTCCTGTGCTACGAACAAATTAGTAGCAGTGCTAAGCACTCCAGCAGCCTTTTAAATTGTATGAATATATCTCCTAATACATTGCTCATTAAGAAAGGGATCACTTCCTGAACCTTTATGTGATTTAAATTAATCTGTTTTTCATGGGTGCTTTCCCTGAAACATTGATGTCCTTGGGAAACTTCTGGCTATTCTACAATCATGCATCCTTAAAGACTGTGTTCTTTCATTCAACATGCTTATGCAGAACAGTGGAACTGAAGGTCAGTCTCCTTTTCATGATCATTGCTGACATTAGCCTGACTTCACTTTTGTTTTGCAGTCACCTAATACCACAAAACTGCAATACCAAGTTATTTAGAGATGAAAAAATGGAATAATATACATTTTAGAAGTTGGACAGGTGTAACAGTTGTTTGATTCTGTTAAATACCACTTTCAAATGCTTCTCACAACCATTGAGAAAATATCAGGATATTTTATAGAAGATATTTTATAAATCCAGTACAGAAAAACAGTGAAACATTTCTCCTTAAGTTGATTTTTTTTATACATCCTGCAGTTTAAAGATATTTAATTATCTCCAAGTTATTAAAAATTATTTTTGAGCATTTTATCAGGGTGAGTTGATTTTTCAACTTAGAGGACAAAAACTATGGGGACAGACTTTCAAGGTTTGAATGCCATTAACTGACATTTGTTTTACAAAGCCCAAGCTGGTTTGCTGCTTTCAGTACGTGGAGATGACATTGCATGATGTACTGCAGAAAGCAAAACAATGTGATCTCCCATTGACTGGAAATGCTTAAATTATGCATTAATAGGAGAATAAATTATCTGGTCAGACTGTATTTCCTAATACTAAAATGTATCATAGAAAAGAAGAAAAAAATTGGAAATTAATTTCATTTAATATATATGCCAGCTCTCAATTACTTGGTGTTATATCTTGATTAAAAATAAAGGCACTTAGCTTCATGTAAACATTTTTCTAGGTGACAAGAAAATTAACTTCTCATGGAACTGAATCTATTTAAATGTGACAAAAGGTCAGCGATAGATTCTTCTTAGGAGTAAAACTATACCTCAAGAAATTCAGCATGGTATATATTTAAAGGTAGTAGGACTCTTAGAAAATTATTTAAGGTTATATCTGAAAACCTCACTTTTTGAAGTTTCTTAGAAACTGATTAATTTGAATACGTCCATTTCTACCTCAAGTGCAAGAGGCAGCATAAAGAAAATTTCCTCATGTAGAAAGGACTGGGGTATATAGAAATCAGCCAAACAATGGTTCTAATTCTCACATGAAATTTATTTCCACAAGTTATTCTGTTGCAAAGAAATGCAGGAATTATTATAAGTTATAGATTATTTTGTGAATTATTACAAAATATCAACATCAAAGTACATTAAACCCAAAGGAAAATAATTTAAACACGGATTTTTGATTTATATTCAGCTCAGTCATATGAGTTTGTGAGAGTAAATATATAAGCATGACAGAAAAATACATGCTATTTTAGGCTTTTGGGCTTCCCTTAAAATGTCTGTAAAATACTGCTTTCTTTTTCTATGGTTTCCACCTAAGAACTGCAGTCCCTCTAAAATAATGTCTAAACAACTTCAAGATGTGATAATCTTGCTGTTTAATTCTTTCAACATTATCAGTACTTTTATCTCTGAAAAAACAATTTCAGTATATCCACACTTGTGATTGTTTTTGTACCTTTTTCTTTCTCAAATTTTCATTGCCCTGTGGTCAGAGTTTTCTAGTTGCTTTCACTTCCAGATAAACACCATGTCCAAAACGAGGAGCAGGTCCTTGGCTACAGCTGACAGTGGTCACTTTTTTTTGCACTTTCTAACTGATGCACATGAAGTAGGGACATTAGGTGGGAACACAGTGAACTCCCACCACCCAGCACAAATCCAGGGAACTGGGGGGAAGTGAGCAGAAGCCCTCCTTGGCTGTTGCTCCACCTTTGCTTTTGCAACATTACTTCCATTCTACTTCACCTTAATGGCCCCATAATGAAAGATTACTTCACAAAGTGTTTCAGATTAATTCCCTTCCAAATTGTTTCAGATGAAAAACAGATGTCAGTGCTTCTATGAGATTAAATTTTTTTCAAGGGTCTTAACATTGAAAGGCTCAATGATATTTAGAGCTCATTCAGGATTTTAGATAAATATTACTAAGTGTAAGCACCTTTTAGTGTTTTCTAGAAGCAAACCGATATTAGATTACAGGATGAAGAGAAGGTCATGAGACTGAGTGATAGCAGGACTGAGGGAGGAGAATGGGTTTGGGACAACCTGCTACAGACTTCAGACCCTAAACCAAGTTTACTCTAAAACATGTATCTCCCTTCTATCACTGTGTATATATGGTTCTATGATAATGAAGAAGGATTATTGTGTAATAATCATATGATGTTCCAGAACTTTGATGGCTACTACAAAAGATCTTTGGATTGCACTCAGCCTCCATAACAACATTTAAAAAATCATATATATGCTTCCTTTGTGCAGATATCTACATGGCAGAATACTTCCAAACAAATAATATGAAGATTTAAAATATATTTAATATATGCTATTTACTTTGATTTCTCTGAAATGATACTTTCCTCAAAAAAAATTTAAACCTGAATAATTTCAAGAATCATTTATATGTGTCAAAAGAAATCCAGGAGCTCATCTACTGCCTTTCAACTCACAACCTACTGTCTGCATAGCAATTTTTTGGTAACTAATACATACAATAACCTAAATCTATAAAAATTCCAAGAATAGATTGATGCTTTTCTATTCAACACTACACTGTCTGGCTAATGAAAAATATAATGCAAACCAAACACTGTCTCCATGGTAATATATGGGCCAATTGTAAGGAATATGAAGCTAATTGCTGTATTTTCATGGATTATAATAAAAATAATGACCTGCAAGTCAGGATTTCCCCTGTTGTTAATAATAATCTGAGTTAAAGAGCTTCTGACTAACAATGAACTGCTAGACACATTTGCCTAGTGAATAAGTTCTGCTTAATTAAACTTCATTGAGGGAGCTGCTACATATTTTACCAGCTAAAAGAAAACCCAAAGCCAGAAAAGATAAGAAAAGCCAACTTACAAAGTGGGGATATATCTGTGCTGGCATTGCCTCCTTTAAGATTCATCTTCTGAGCTTGACTTGCAGGAACAGGCTTGTAAGATTGACCTGTGGCTCTGTACATAGCTTGAACCCAGAGTATTCTATCCTGCTCATCATCACTGGCAAATATCACGGTATCGCCTTCTTTAACAGCATTGAAAAACATTCGACCACCCTGAAGACCTGAGGCAGTGAATAAGAAGGTAATCTTGATCAATACAAGTTACTTGTAAATCACCATCGATGTTCACTACATTATTGCTTTTACTCTGAGTATGTGTGTATGGAGGGGTGTGTTAAAACATTGTATAGGTATTTATGACCTAGAAATAAGGCAAATATAGAGCAATAAGGATCAAATGGTAAGATATGGAAGTTACATAAGTAGAATAAATGTAGAAGTCATAGCAGAAAATATTTACATGACTCCACTTTAAATTCAGCTCCAACTTATTCCTTATTCATCCTCTCTGTATCATATGCTATTTTGCAAATTTTTAACATATTCTCCTTCCTGGTATTATTTTATTAGCTGGAAATCCCTTTCAACTTTATCTCTTATTAGGCAGAGACAGCTCCATATCCTTTATCAGTGCTGCTCTTCCTTAGTCCTTTTTTTCATTCCAGTGTTTTTTTCTGAGAGCATGTAACAAGAACAGGGATTTCTTTATGATAGAATTGTTTTGATTTTCTGAATGCCTTCTGAGCAATGTTTACCTTCTCAGTGACACAACATTTTCAAAGATCAATCTTCAATGTCTCAGAAGTCTCTTAATTTTGTAACCCTCCACTGTATAGGTAGAATTGTTTTTCTCTGCATGTGTTTTCCCTCTGCCATTTTAATATTAATTCATGTAGATTTTTCTTATATCTCCAAATTTATTTTTGATTACTGTGAGTAACTTGTCTTTCACAGGCATTGTCATAACTCACCTTATTTTCTAAATTCATTCTGAATATACTTCACAGAATACTGCCACATGCCACCACCATCAAAAAGAGAAAAAGGGAAGACTGACTAGAATTCACAATTTTTTTCTTGTAATATATGTAGTTTTACAACATTTCAGGAAACTTTAGTGTAAAGTTTATTTTTAATTAATCTTACAACAAGCTTCTTTATAAAAGCATGATTTTTCATACCAGAATGTCCCAGTGGAATAATTGCCAAAGAACCTTGGGATTTCCTGCTGCCAAAGAACCTTGGGAATTTCTACTGCTAGATCAAACCAAGCAAATTGAACCAGCTATTTTACACAAATATATTGTGCTTCAGTATTCTACTTCAAAATCATGAAAGTACCTGTGTGAGGAGTTGTGTAATCCACAGTGTATCCTTCCAGTTGCATCAGTTCCTGAGGCTCAGACTTCTTTTCTCTGTAACTGCACATTGCAAATGTGTACTGGCTAACCTGAATAAGAAAGGACTTCTTAATCACTGAATTGCATTTCAGAACTGTAAAATAAATGTACTATGGTTTAAATTAGCTTTCATTTGCACTGAATAAATAAATCCCCCTTTTTTTCTCTTTCCTGGAAATATTTACAGTGTAAAAACTCTCAACCTTTCCCCTTTCTGCCAAAATGAAGGAAAAAACTCCAGACTGGTGAGATAGAATCACCAGCATAATCTGAAACAACACTTTTTATATAGATCTATGACTAGGTTTAAGTCTATTATTAGTAGTAAATGGAGCTGTAATTAGCTTTGCCTAAGAATTCAGCAAATTACCTTAAATGCTTCATAGAGTAATGAGTACTCAAAAGTTAGGACTATGTACAACACATTCTCAGATAAAAACAGAATCAGGTCATCCTCCTGAATAGTAATCTTACCAGAATAAAAGGCCTCTTTCTACAACTGCATTTACTTGAATTTTGTTATTTTCCAGATGTCCAAACACCTGATTACCAGCTGTTCTACCTGTTTTGTAACAAGAGGGAAAACCAACCTATTCATTTATGTCAGACAGGTAGGTACAGAAATGTGAATGTGACTGATGAGGAATGTCACTAAGGGGTGTCACCATGGGGCACAAAGACCCTGTGTAAGGTGCTGGGAGGAAGTGTTTCTGCACAGCTGGCACCTGATTCTGCGGTGTCTCTACTCCAGGACTTCAGCAGCAAGAATTAGCCTGCAAGGCTGGTGTGTTTAGAAAAAAATTATCCATGAGACTTTTCAAACATTTGACCAGGTGAAATTAAGATGACAAAAGTGGATCTGCATTCAAATTACTGCAGGAAGATATCAGACAGCAAATGAAGTAAAACACATCAGGTCCAGCTGAGGCTTTTCACCAAACATGTTACATCTCTGTCTTTTTCGGGTTTTAAATTAATAACCTTTTAGAGAAGTGACTGGATAATAAAGGATAAAAACCAAATATAATGAAGAGGTTAAAAATTCCAGATACTGTAACCTTTCTATAACAGTGATTTGTACTTTCAGAAACCACTAACAACTTGTAATAGGTGCAGAAATAATGAAGGAGCACATTACTCACATCACACTCTGAAAAAATCAACATTATTCATCTAATGTCACAACTGAGTTATATTTTCCAAGTGTGTGTAAATCACACTGATAGCCTCTGTCCTATCACTGAATTTCATGTCCTTGATGTTTTACTACTGTAAGCTAAAAGTTAATCTATAGAGGAAGACTTGTCAATAAGTCAATAATGTATCAATAAAACAGACTGGTTCATTATGGAATGCTTATTTCACTGTATTGACTTCAGCTTATTGCCAGTGAATGTATCACAGCAGGACTATATAAATGAGCCAGAACTGTCCGGACAATAACTATTGATTTAACATTGCATTTTTTATATAGCTTTATTGAATTGATAGCTGTTTTAAAATGAAATAGATGACTAAATCCCATCACAGTAGGAAAATTCCTGTAATGTTCTCCTCCAGTATTTCATTTTCAGCATAGAGAGTAGAAAATAGTTAAAATTAACTTGACTGGAATAAACCGGTCTCCCAGATGGTGATTCCACATTGCACACACATAAAGACTATGTGTCTCTTAGATGTACAATTTAAAAATCAGATGACACCTGTGGCTTAGAAGAAAAGAACAAGTTCATTCTTTTTGTAAAAGGAGTGACAAGTAGGATGAGTGTTGAAGAAAAGCATGAAGGGCAAGGGAGCATGTAGTCTTACTGTTTTTCTTTGCAACTTGAAATTATTTTCTGTTCACAGCCATGCCTTGACAGCTATAACGTATCGAGATCTTCCCAACAAATATTAATAGTCACAAAATGTTCTCATCTCTTCACAAAGGACCTTGGTAAATTCACAACCCTAATGAATTCTGTTGACTTTATAGGATCTCCTTCAAATACTCTTGGCATTTAACATTAGTAAAAAACTTGTTCAGTAAATTTTTAACAACTTTATGATTTTAATCACTTAGGAGTAAGACGAGATCAGATGAGTGTGACTGGCAAGAGTGATGACATCAGGCTTTCTGTAAAGTAGTTTTAGAAGTTTTTGTTCTTAAAAAAGCCTCATTAACAGGCTTCCACCTTTGTATGGTACTTACGGAGACTCAGACTTTAAGAGCTTTTTGTCAATAAAACAAAGCATTTTCTGAACTCACTATGAAGAACAACAAATTTAATCTGAAGACAAACACCAAGAGAAAACAATGCTTTTTTTCCCCAAAGGTTCCCTAAGATCATTAATTTCTGTTTTGACCACTCGAAATCTACTATTCTATTTATTTCAAGGCAGTATCACCATTAACTAGCATGTGAAAATACTAACAGTTCCAAGTTTGCACAAAAACTTATAAAATATGAACCCAGCACATTTTTGTGGCCAATAACAACTACCACACCATATTTTCCATAACAATTATGTAATTTTACCCAATTTAATGTTGCAAGGAAGAACAAAAATAGCTTTATTCAAAAAATTAGAAAAAGTTCTTAATATAACTATTGTTACTTTAATTTCAAAGGCAGGAAATATTTGTTGAGATAGAATAAATTAAACAGTAAGTACAATCCATTTTGTGAAAGATGACTTAATTTTAAATTGAGTGCTGGTAAAAAGCTGTCATCAGACTATTACAAAGTCTCAAAAATTCAATCCAGAAATTTCTAGGTTTTAGTTGAAACACTTATATATATCTGTACCATTTATATATATCTGTAAAACTTGGTTACATTTTTGTTTACTAGGTATATAAATGAAAAAAAAAAAAAAGCTGGATACCACTGCTCTGCAAGAAGCTTGGAGTAGTGCTGCATATGTTGCCTGAAGATACTGATTTACAAACGACTCCAGAAATCTTACATAATTTATAATCCAAGAATAATTTTATTGAAATTTCATGGCCGGTTACTAACCTGAACAAGGACAAAGTAGCGTTTTTTCCACCGCTTCCAAACCTTCTGTCCTAGAGCATATAAGTACCTGCAAAGGAATTAATAGAGGGAGGGTTTTTCCATCAATGAGAAGCATGACATAAGGAGGACCAAACACAAATCTGTGTATTAATTTACGCTGTATACTGAGCTGCTTCTTCAGTGTTGTCACATGAAAAAAATTATTTTTCTTTGATTTACTCATACCATAAAAATGCAGAGACATCCCTTTTCACTCAAAAGAAGACAAAAATCAGAAACAAATGACCTCATGCTTGTGAAGATTAACCTGCTTATCACTTTTTATTTCACCAGTTTTATCTGAAAAATAGAAAAAGTAGCTTAAAATAGAACACTTTTGAGTACACAGAAATATTGAACGTTAGAAAAGTTGACATCCCCAACAAGTTTTTATTCTGTCTAGTTTCCACAGATTTGCTAGTGTTTATTTAGTCTGTAAGAAGTCAGTCCCAGAGACAGTGTGATAAAATGTTCACATAACACAATGTCAGCAGACATACAAGATTAAATTTTTTTTCAGAGTAAACTAAAATCTAATTTTCCAAACAGAAGCACTTCACTATAAAGGCTCTTAGATTACAAAAACTCCTTGTCTCTTTAGCAATTTCCAGGCTTTGAATCAGAGGACATAATCAGGAGTATCAACCAGTGAGCTAAGAAAACCACAGATGTTGATACTGTTTGGTGGTAGAGAGAGCACACCCATTACCCAAGAATTTGCAGTGGATTTTCTGGCATTATAGTGACATTTTTTCTGTCACTGTGGTCATGTTGCACCATTTTCAACAAAGACAACAAAAAGAAAAGGATGAGCTGTAAGATTGCAAGCACGAGCTCATGAGTGGTAAGGATCTGCTGCTTAAAATCTGACAGGAGAGCAAAATATTACATATGAGATGCCCCTTCTGGCTGGCCAGCTTCTGCCAAGGACATCTGGTACAGCTGGGCTGGTCAAAGGCAGAACAATGATTGTTGAGACCCACGAACGCTGCCTTCACAGGACACTCTCCAGAGGATGCTGGAACATACATTATAATAACTAGGATGGGAGATGGTTGGTGAGATGATTGACAGATGGTAAGAGAATATGGTCTGCTGCCTTCTACTCACTTCTGTGGCTTTGCTGCCCAGTAGTTTGCACCTCAGTCAAAAAACAGAGCAATGAACCATTATCTTATGTGAAATAAGTAAGGATACATACCTGTCCTGGGTCTACCCTCAATTACATTTTTTCCCACATTAGGCATCACAAAGGAAAAAACTATGTCTAAAATAAATGTTCAGTGTACTGATTATTAATTGCTGTTTGCCAGATTATGTAGTGGCTCCCTTATTTTTATGACACCAGCACTTGTCCTTCTTCAACTTCTGCTACGCCAGTGTTGAACCTTACTTGGTTACTCTGCTTTTTATTTGTATGAGAGGGAAAAAAATTGGCTTTGTGTACACAATTACCAGTTGATGTGGCCTTCTTTGAACAGTCCAGATCTTGCCACAGTCTTTTTTAACTTCTTAATTCTGTGACTATTATAAATTCAATGAAAAGAAAGGAGTACGGGTTATGTCATAGGGTACATAAAAACGGCCTACTACGGTTTATTTGAAAATTCATAATATTTTGTAACTAAGGAAGCATTTACCTGACTGATGGTCACACACTCTCCTACAAAACAGGAACTGTTTTCCTTTTCATATATGTTTCAGAGCATTCACTTTTCCCAAAGCACACAACATAGCTATTGCCATGCTAATCTCTTTACCATTGTCAGAGGGCGGAGGGAAAATAAATTATGAATTTCACACAGTCTCAAAGCTTAAAGACCTGAGGGAGAAAAGTGAAAAAAGCCCAGAGGTGGCCTTTGGTCTCTCTCAGCCCTAAGACTGCCATGTTCTTCACAGCGATTCTGCTACTACATCCCCCTGCATCCACTGGAGCATCATGAAGGTTTTTGTGATGTGTGTCAGAAGGCAACTGCCCTATAGACTGATGAAAATACAGTTGAAAATACATAATCCTCCAAAGCTACAATACAAAGATACCCTCACCGTGTTCCCACCCTCTTGGCATGTCTTACATGACTAAGGAAGCCGTTAACAAAGGCTCCTTGCCTCTTGCACATCAGAAAATGAGTAACCCAACCTTAGAAACTGTATGCTAATTCTTTTTCATTGTTAACTGATCCTGCTGTAGAAATGTGTTTTTAAAATAAGAGGTCTTAAAAGAACCTTTGTTATCAGAGAAAAGGTAATCTTTTTATATTACTTGGCTGCATTTTAAATTACTCTTCATATAAGATATAACCCCTATAGTTCTGCAGTGCAGGCAGAAATAATTTTAGATACAGTAAATTCAAAAGTATAAAATAATAAAGCATACAAAAAAGAAATTATATAGCAGTGTGCACTTTTATTCCTCCTAGAAATCACCTCCAACTAAGGTTCTAAATAAGAGCTTCCTTGGGAAATAATGGAGTGGAACATTAACTATGTAACTTTAAAATTCACAGATCTTACCTAAGACTAGGTAACAAAGAAAATAATATTCATGACACAAATCTGGGATTTAGTATAGAAATGCAAAGACTCATGCTGTCTGGTTTTGCAAATCACTATAAACACACAGTTATAATATGTTATTAATCCCTCTTCAGTGCCTTCTCTAAAGGTACCAGTTTTTTTCTAATGTATGAAGTTCAAGCCATTTACAAGGGGTATATCTCGTGCTCATCTTAAGTGTGCCTGCTCCTGAAAAATAAAGAGATTAATTCTTACTCAAGAGTCTAACATTTTTAGGTGGAAGGACCCACCTAGGCTCATAGTGTCTTCTTTGAGCACATCTTTTTCATTCATTTTCCATTTGGGGAAGAAAAAAAAAAAAGAAAGAAGCAAAGGACCTAAGAACCTTCAAGAACCGTCCTATATTTAGACATAGATATTGACCCTAGATATTTATCTAAGATCTGTAGAAACTGCAGTTGATGTCTAGAACAGACAAAAATCTACAATAGCCATTTTTCACAGTTAAATGACACTTGGGTTTCACAACTGGAGCAGAAAATTAATAGGTTAAGAGATTCAGAAGTGAGCTAAGTCTTAGCACTAAGTTGAAGAACATTTTATTTTTGACATGGGAAATGGCATACTTTTTCATGAGTCTCAGGTAAATTCCAGTACTGCAAGCCAGAACAGAATCTCACAGTCACAAACTCACAGAGCTGCAGCCTGCTATTTCTCTACCCATAAGTGTATCTGTATTCACCCAGAAGCCACAGCCACTCTCTCCATCCAGAGTAATGCACACAAAATGCACAGCATCAGATGCTCAGATTATTTTAAACATTCCCAGCAGCAACAAGGAACACAGAACAGCCATTCATTCTAACACTGTTCCTTTAGGTAAAAGATTTCATGCAATACAAACATAAAACTGATATTTAGAAGTGCCAGTTCCATATTTTTAAACACTAATCACACCATTTGTTTCAATTTTTCTTGCTCTAATTTGGGTCCCAAAGTTGGGATAATCTAAAATAATTCTTGAATTATTAAAATTCAGCCATATAAAGGGAAGGAAGACACTGAAATACTTCCCCTATATCTGAACACTCCTACAGTAAGTGCTTAGATTTGTTTTGACTTTTCTTTAAAATCATGTTTTGAGAGTATTTAATAATTATTCTGAGAAGAAGAAAAAATTGGTATTTTCATGTACATTGAAACATATACAGATTACAAATTTCTGTTCTGAAAACATATATAATAAATGAGATGTCTACACATAACATCTGCCTGTACATATGCACATTAGAAAGTATATTTATAGTTAGTATGCATGTGTGGTTGCTTTCTTCAGTTTTCTTATATTAATCACATTATTTCCAGTAATTTAAGGCTAATACACCTGCTTTTACTCATCACAGAGAAAATAGGACCTTGATCAAATATGTTGAGACCTTAAGTGTCACCCCAATGTGAAAATTTTCTAATATGTTTTGTATGAAAATGCAACCAAGTGTACAAACCATGCAATCACTGCTCTGAGACCTTTTCTTTTAAAAACAGTTCTGCAATCTTCTTTTCTTCAACATTATTTAATACTGCTTTCTTTCTGTACACTCCTAAATGAAAAAATAAAAACTGCATTTGTATGAAGCCACGAGTATGCAATTCGTATGAATTACATGAGTATACCTCACAAAGCATACAACATGGTACAAAAATCTCCCATTTAATATTTAAAGTTAGTTTTCCTGGAAAACAAATAAAATTATAAGAAATAACATTTCCACTACAAAACACAGAAACATCCCAATAAAAATGTTTTAGGTATCATCTCATCTCTGTCAGTATAATTTTCTTCTCCAGAAACAAAACAAATAAAATGAACAAACATTTTCTTTAAAAAGTCTGGGCATAACCATGTTGTAATTTCATAAAGTTTGAATATCTCTCAAAGCGCATTTCCTTGTGCTACCAAGATGTAAAACCATGTTGCTAAATATTATAGTTCTGTCTCAGTTACATGATGACATACTGAGGAAGGACGATGGCAGCTTATTTGCTCTAAGTCCTCACCTCACTGCAAGAGTGCAGGGTTCCACTCTTTGATGAAAAAAATCAGCAATAATGAATAGCTGAAAAAGCATAATTGTGTGTGGAATACCGGAGCTATTCACTGAGGGAGAAATGAGAATGAGAATGAGAAGGACTTACTCCTTCTACAGAGATCATTTTTAGAGCAACCTTTTTATTCTAAGGAATGAAGCAATCTATCTACATCTTGAATGATAAATTCTCTACTTGTAAAAGGCTTCATTTATCACAAACAATGAAAAAAATACAGAAAGAAAAATCAATACATGTAGCAGTTTAGTCCAGCAAAGGCCTTTCTTAAAGAGAAACCTCAGTCAAGGTTGAAAGAGCAATTAATGCAGTCTCAAAAATCTGGGCCACTCTGATAGAGTTCGGTTAACATGTGGCAGAAGTAATCATCCACTTGTGAAAATGATTTTCAGTTCATTCTCAAACACCTTTCAGACACTCATGATCCCATTTAACTGACAACAATACAGGCTATCCGTGGGCATCATTGCATTCGCTGAGAGAGCCAATGGGGACCAAATGCCCACAGGCACTTTCAGTCATCCCTGCGCCTTGCATAAAAGGAATCTTCCTTGCACTGCATTCCTCCTTTTATTTAACCCTGCAAGATTAAGAAATTTTTTTGTTTTCAGTTGAGAACAAGGAGAAAACTGATTCAAGACAACAATATGACCTGGGTCATAAGAAACCTAGCTATAAACATTATCAGATTCATTTTAGTCCTTTCTGTGCTCTTGAGAAAGAGAACTAAATAAGCCTTCAACAGATGGAATGAAAAAAAAAATCAGTCTAAACTACTGTAATTATGCCTGCTAAGGATAAAGAAATGTTGAAGAATGTCAAGTAATAAAAACACCACAGCCACAGAAAACAGCTCAATTTATTCCAATAAGCAAGATACTCATCCTATGAACAGGAAAACGTGTGGCTTTTTTTCCTGCTAAACACTTTTCACTTAGAGTATAAATGGTGATAGGAATGCTGGACGATCTGATATCCCTAGATTGCTTAACAGTGATATGTTACTGCACTCCAGAATGCTTTGCCGTGTGTGAATATGCATGCCTGTACTTACAGAACCTGTAAAGTAACTACAATGGCAACTTGAGAATTATTAATCTAATTTATGTCATATCATGAAACCTATTTGGCATATAAGTGTGAGTGTTTGTCAAGGCAGAAAAACATCCCTTAGCCTTGAGAGAATTACAGGCAATAAAAGAATGAATCCTTCAGATGCAACATAAATGTAAAAAGCACTCTGATTCTAATGTAATCTAATTGCAATGTAAACAGGTAATGTAGCACTACTGCAGAACAGCTGGGGCAGAGGAGCTGACATCCACCCTCTGTGCTTTTCGAGGCAGCTCACTTTGGACTAGCTCTATACCAAATCCATGGACAAAACAGCTAGCTGTGTTTTGCAACATATATGGGTACACCCCTGAAGGCAATCTCTAGGTTTAATTTAATCTAAAAAGATAATAGTCTGTGACCACAAAAGCACAGAAAGCAGGAGCTAAGAGACTGGTTTTCAAAGTGAAAATCTAAATTTAATTCTGATTTTGAAGTAGTAGAAAAAAAAATTAAATTGCACTGCTTTTCCTTGATCATTCGCTTTGGCTGTGGAAACAGTTCTTAACACTGACAGACCTTAAAGAACTTGCAAGCACCTTGAGCACCCAAAAGCAGCTGGGTGTCCAGCCTAGACATCTCTCCATGTCACTGGAAGATGACATGGCATTGCAATCAGACAGAAAAAACTGATGACCCTTTTTCCAGCCAGGCAGTGATATTATTTGCCATCTAGCAAGCCTAAATGGCTGAGAACTTGTTTGCATGAAAAATTTACTTTTGTTTCAAGGTCATACACATCCACTGATGAAAACAGTCAAAAGGTGTTCAAAACTTTGGTAGAGGCCAGTAAGAGCCTAAACTCCTTCAGGAACGATACTTGGCTTTGATTATCTCTGACTGGTGATGTACTTCTTTTCACTGCCATTTTTTGTATTGATATAATTTTAATTTAATGGAGAATACAGACCTCAGCAGAATTATTTTTTTAAAATAAAACATGTTAGAAGAGAACAAGACACAAACATTTTCATTCTAAAGACTGTAAATTTTAAGTATTTTCATAACATTTCTTGTCATTATAATGAGTAAGTATTTTAAAGTATTTATGAATTAGTACAAAGTGGTATGTCTAAACTAGCAAAGGCATGAGGAGGCATATTAAACTTGGTATCCCTTTTTGTGATTTGAAATGAAGGACAGAAACTATAATGAATTAGTCTAGCACTTTAATTTGTGCACACAGAAGATGTTTATTCAGAAGGATGTTTTAAAACTATTTTTTAGAATTCTTGATAGCTCGATTTAAAAAGAAAACCCTAAAAGAATTCAATTAAGACCACCACTTAAAAACATCACCAAAGCTTTGAAACAAATCAGTTTAGCAAGTCCTCACTTACATAGCATTCTCTTAATAGGAGCATTACTTGACACTTGAGTAGTGCTTTATAATCCAAGCAATTACTCCTCACAACATGTCCAGTGCAGGAGGTTAGTTTTTCCACATTAACTTCTGTGGGAGAGAAACCGAAGTGGAAAAGAGCAAGACTGTTCAAAACTTGAGGTCCTAGTGCACCAGAAGAAACACTCAGGAAAGCCTTACAACAGCCCTTATCTTCCAGAAGTTGGAAAATGCATTTCAGAAGCTTGTAAAGCTGTTCAGCCTTTTAACTGGGTGTCAAAACATGCAACACACTTATGATTTTTAAAAAAAAAAAGTGAAAAGACAATCTTCTAAAGGGAAACAGCAAATTAAATATGTTTGTCTTCGCAACTTCGCTCTGCCACTTTCAGAGATCATGTTTCCCTTGTATCTTGTATGTAAAGTGCTTGGGGTACATTTCCTCTTTAGAACTTTGCAGATTACCCTTTGGAAGCACCCTTCTGTCCCCCTGGGCTCTACCAGATCCCTACATTGCAGACTCCTAACTTAGCCACTGTAATTAGTTGTGTGAAAAGAGATGAGATGATTTGAAGGAGGTTTTCTGTACCTAGGAATCATGAAAAGTCAACCATGTGACACTCATGGAAAATGTTTGTTATTTGCAGCCTGACAAAATTATTTATTCTAAAGCACAATTCAGAATAACAAACCTGTTTGCTCTTTTAAGCCAGTGCTATCAGGTAAAACTTCTGTAGATGCAATGGCTGAACTTAGCTAATAATGAACAGAGATGACACTGACTGTAGAGATTTCAAAATGTTTGGCATACTTGGCAGAAAACAATTCTTTTTAGTTGTGCAACTAAAGTACCAGAATGAAAAGCACCATTGTACAATTAAATCAGCAGTGGCAAAAGTGCAGTTACCTTTTTGGAATTAATACACAATCTTTGAAATAACAGTCTCTCCCCATGCTGTAGTAATAAAAAGCTTTTTATTTGGATCTATATGATTTTCTTCTGGATTAAAATTTTGACACTTCATGCTTTCATACATTGGAAAGCTGCCTTTTCAGCTATCAGACTACATGTAAACATTGGATGCAATGAACACCACTTTTCTTTCCTTTCAATAAACAACTGCAAGAAAACAATGCTGCCTGTATATCAGTGGTGGGGGCTGTCTCCATCGTGTCTTGAGCACCTCTTAGGAATGTAGGAATAGTGCCAGACATTAATTTCCACTCTCACACAGCAGTGCAACTGTTGAGGCTTGTTTCCATGAAGTCAAATTAGTTACATTTCATTGTGCATTTTAGGCATTCCTGGACAGGCTGAGAAAGAGAAATTTAATTGCAATGAATGTTTGCATATGCAAAGACTCATATCTGCCTCACAAAGTCCTTCATCTGCAGATGGGTGGAGTCTGAAAGAATACTGAAGTTACTCTTATAAATTTTCCCAGTCATCTGTAGCTGGCCCTGGTGGAAGACAGGCTAGATGAACATTTGGTCCAAGACAGTAAGGCTAATCTAATATTCTAATAGAGCCATTCTGCCTCAAAAAACCTACTGGTGCAGAATGATACCTGTAGGTGATGCTTTCATCAAAAACTAGATTCAAAAAAGTACTTCTGCTCTCCTGGCCATCTTTTAATAAGAATACAAGGGTAAAAACAAGAACGAAGGCTTTCAGAGTATGACCTAGCAAATCAGTTCTCTGAAAATATCCATAAAAAAAAAAATTCCCGTACAGGATACATGTAGAATTGTAAAGATGGCAGAGAAACAAATAGAATTCTGACTCCCCGTCACTTTGGAAGAAACTTCCCCAACAGAATGCAGAAGTGGCCACTCAGAAGCACTTTCAGGCCTGTGCCTTGCTTCCAACAGGACATGGAGGGAAGCATGCAGGTGTGCATCCCCACAGACTCCTCATATACTCATGCTAATACTGTCCCCATCTTCATCTAGAAATGGTGTCTCTGTGTTTCTAACTTTTTAATGGATTTTTGCTTAAATTAATTTCCATAATGATTTTCTCAAACATTTTAAACTTTTAAAATCTACACTCAGTAGCACAGTTCCACATCTCAACTAGCTGTGCCTGAAAGCAGTTAGTATGGCTCACACTGAAACTGGCACCCACTATTATTATTCAGCAATTGTCTTGTGGCACTGGAAAAGAGAGCTTTCAGTGTACAGGAATTTGTATTAGAATCATTAATGTGACTGGATGTTTATCCTTGGAAATGCCACACAGAATCAAACAGTCTAAAACTGATTTCTGCAGGACTTATATTATTATATTATACTTATATCAGGACTATTCCTGATTTCTGCAGGAAAACAACAGAAGTGCATCACTGAAAAATATATCCCCTTTGAGAAAGTTACTTATATGGTATTCAGGATTTTTTAAATGGATTAATATAATTAGGAAAAAAAATTCCTAAGATGATTTTGTTTTGGGTGGCGCTTAGGAAAAAAAAAAAAAAAAGCTATGCAAGAACGATATAAGCCTATAAAAACAGTAAGGATTTGCTCTTTGTCAAAAGTTCTTTGTCATAAAAAATAAGTAGAAAACATTCAAATGCTGCTCCTGCACTGGAGTTATTTAAGTGGAACTGATTTGTGACTGGAGCTGTAGGAGTTTGATAATACAGAATTTACTGCCTGTGAGGGAACATCAGAGCCATCTAGTGGGGTCAGTCGATTCCCGCTGCACAGGCTTTTCTGACAAGTATCCGTCTCCCCAAAAGTGCAATACTATAGTGAGATACACCTGTAAAATTGCCATTAAATAAATAAATTTTTAAAAATCCATAAAATCTAAGAGATAATAGGAGCTGTAGAGCTGATGAATTGGATGCGAGGAGAGGTTTAAGTAGTTTCTCCTTACTTCAAGCTTCAGAAATACTTTTTGAAAAATGACATTTAATTGTAAGTCACAAAAACGAATAAAATGTCTTCTATGGGTGTCTGAGTGATCAATTTAAAACCCAAAATAACAATTAATATTTTTAGAATTACTCATTAATTATTATTCAAATCTGAGACTGAGATTTTTTCATCTCTTTCCCTAAACAGAATTTTGCATATGTGTGTGTGTCTATGTATATATACACACACACACACACATATATAAACATCTTTAGACACGCGTATGTAAAATTACTCATTTCCTGCTATAGCTCTGTCAAGCAGTAAAGGATAGAGCAGTTCCTGTGTCCTGTAAACATATAAGAATACCTTCCTCCTACTCTCCAAATATTTGATTTACCGCAATTATATAACAGAATTTCTTGGAATTTGCAGAGCTATATTTTCAACTAGGCTTTAGTAACTTCCAAACTAAATATTTAAAAACCTTCTTCCAATATAGAACATGCATAGAGAGAGAAAAACTTCATGTTTATAAGTACTAAGAAACTGCACTTTGAAAGTTCAAAAATTAACATGCAGTTTCTTTACCTGTACTGGCCAGGAAAACATGTACTTTTTTCAGTTATAAACACTTTCACAAGATAATACAAACAATCGAAAGTGAGATTAATTTATCTGCTTTATAATCATACTCCATTCTCTCCCTTGATTGAGCCATGCTGCCCTCCTGTGGATGTCAGGACATGTATAATGCCATGGTCCAGACTAAGAAAATCTGGTGTAAATTGGTCCCTATTACCTGTTTGTGACACTAAAAGAGGAAAGAAAATGCCACTGTGTAATCACAATAGGTGGTTAAATTAAACTTCAGAGCGAGGACTGTGAAACTTATATTTCAAATAGTTTTAAAATGAGTATTTTAAATTAATAGAATTTCTATTGATCCACAAATCCTGAATCTGTGGGAGCACAGAGTCATACATATTAATAATACATTTATTCTCAAATGAGGGGGAGAACATTCCCTGCATAATGATGAGTTACTTCATCTGCTGAAGTGTCAACAGAGTTGACTTATTATAAAGATTATACAACAACTCAAAAAGCATAGAAATAATTTGTGAAAGTATCGGTATTTGGTAAACCAAAAAATGTTAATTAGTTAACCTGTAATCCTTTTTGCCTGGTTTGGAGATACTATACTCATCATGAGAAATTATTGCATAAAAATTACCACTTCAAAGAAAAATAAAAAAGATGGTTTGGAACAGAAGAATCTAAAATTAGGGGGAGGTCTACAATAAATTATTCAAATAAATTTCTCATGCAAAAAAATTTTCTTTTTTTATCAATTACATTTACATAAAATCTCTGTTGTTACAAGGTGTGTTAATAATCAACTGGAAATTAATATTATGCACTGAAATGTTTATATAACTTGAGCTCATCTGTACTCAAAAGAGTTGCCAGATTTGTTAAATCTCTGGATTAAAACAGAACAGTGCAAAACAGTTCCCTAAACCACTAATGTAAAAATGCTGGAGTAGCACAGGACTATTGGTTTTCTTCCAGACTAAATTTGTAAATGTTGACAAACTGTGCTTAAAGTCTTAATGATAAAAAAAAATATGCTTTTTTACAACAAATTATAAATGATAAAAAATACTTTTCTCTCTGAAGAAAGACTAAAATTTTTAAAAGCTACAAAATTTTCTGAGGCTAAAAGAAGTTAGGAAGTGAACACTTTCTCTTTAGAATCTTCTTTAACTCAGAAACAAAAATGAAAAGTGAAATGCTAAATTTTAAATCAAGCTGCTCTGTCAAAATATTTTTTATATTGTTGAAAAGACTGTGAAATAAATAAAAAGTCTCAGGAATGTGAAAAAGTGTAAGAAATTATTTTGGACCAAACTAGACAAGACAATTTAGTCACATGACATTTTGTGCCAATTAGTGAAGCTGCTGACATGCCGTATCAATAAAAAACAAATGACCTAAGCAGTGGGACTAATTAAATGAAATAAGATAATTAAAAGCTTCTCAATATATAAAAAAAAATATGGCTGAAAGTGTTCTATAATGTTGTCATTTTATTTTCCCATTATCTGCTTCTCTGCTGAGTTTTAATCAGTGTATCTATATGCAGAAAACATAGTGTCCAGATGTTAATGTGTTGATGGCAAGAATCAGGTGTTCAATTAAAATATATTGAGCGTGCAAGGAAAAAAAACCAAACCTTCCATTAAGGAGACTATATACAGCTCACTTAAAAATGATTGTAACATTTGTGATTAAGTTGAACACCCACATTCTATAATGACAATAAAATTTTACTTTACATGATTACTTTAATAGCTTAATCATCCAATTTTAATCTAAGGATCACAGTTATTTTCTGTTTGAAAATGGATCCATTGCTTCTCAATATACAAAAAATGGTAAAATTGCATTTACAGAAATTTTTTGTTCCTCTCCTCTGAAGCTTCTTTTTATTTTCATGAGTAGTGAATGAAAAAAAAAACCCAATTGTAACACCTGTAGCGATTTTAGCCTGGAAAGTGTTCTCAGCTATTAGCAATATTTATAATATTTGATACCTCTCCCAGATATGTTGCTTGCATAACTCCTATTTCATTTGGATGTGTTCATTACTCAGAATGTGTTTCTAAATGGCTTGATTAAAAGATCTGTAAAATGACATCCCATCCTCAGCCTACTGCCCTTAATCTAAAAAGAATGATTCTGTACTCTTAAATTTTTAAACCTTTGCTTCAGATCTTCCTTTGCCCTTAAAAATTAAGACTTTAAACCAGATGAGAAAGGTTAGAGAGCTACAAAGATTCAGTTTTAGAAAAGAGAATTGCTGTCAGCTATCCAACTGTGAGGGCAGTACATTTTTAGGAACACTTCTCTATGCCAGCATTACTAAAAACTGAGCCAAGTTTCTTTCTTTCACTTGATCTATGACATGGTGCATTCTACTTAAGACTTTAAACTTAAAATGATCTCAAAATTTAAATCAACCGCTAAAATCACAAATGGAGTAACCCATGATAAAAATAGCAGCTTCTAAGCCACTGATTTACTGAACAAGGGTAACTCATTGTATATTTAGGATTAGGTACACTTCTCTCGTCACAACTGTAACAATTTTGATCTTTGTAAAAAATGATAAGAAAAGCAGTTTTGGGCTGGCAATATTCTAACATTACCAGAGAAGCTATCCATGTGGAAGGAAAGGGAAGCTGGTCTGACCCTAATGGAGACTTAGGGGTGAAATTCAAACCTACCCCTAGCAGAACACTGCCCCTGCTAATCTGTACCCAGATTACTCCAAACAAACAGAAGCATGAAAGGCAGTCTGAGACGTCTTTGCTCCAAAGACAAACCATGTGTAGGAATTAACATACAGAGCACTGTGTCCAGCCCTGGAACTGCCAGCCCAGGGACAAGGACCTGCTGGATTGAGTCTGAGAGAGGGTCACAAAGATGTTCAGAGTTATGGGGCACCTCTCCTATGAAAGAAGATTGAGACAGTGGAATTGTTCAGCCTGGAGAAGATGAGGCTTTGAGGAGACCTCCAGAGCAGCTCCCAGAACATAAAGGGAATCTGTAAGAAAACTGGAAAGGGACTTTTTGCAAGGGCATGGAGAGATATGACAAAGAGGAATGGCTTTTGGCTAAAGGAAGGTAGGTTTAAATTGGATATTCAGAAGAAATTCTTTCCTGCGAGGGTGGTGAGACCTTGGAAAGGATTGCTTACAGAGGTTGTGGATGCCACATCTCTGGAAGTGTTTAAGGCCAGATTAGACAACATTGCTGAGCAGGCACAAAGTTAATTTAAGATTGTATTAAATTAAAACAGGTTTTTGATGGTAAACCTACAAAAAAAGACCATTTGTAGTGTGGGATAAGTTCTTCTTTATAGTTTTTATTTAGATAAAAAGACAGAGTGAGCTAAGAGCGCATAACTCTGCATGAAAGCATCTGATGACATTACTGAAATTGCCAGCCTACCAAGGTGATGGCTATTTGGGGAGGAGATATACTCGAGGCCTCTGAAAAACAGTACAGTATTGATCTGCCAACACAATTGTGTTGACATTTAACAGGACATGGACTATTTAAAGGGAGCTAGCTACAACACACTTTTTGAACAAAACAAGAGTTACGCAAGACCATGTGGCTCTGCTATTATGTCAAAAATAAATGCAAAACTTTAATAATTGAAATTATACTACTGTGGAGAAAAAACAAGACCAACAAGCCACTTCATTGAATTTATAAAAAGTTACCTCTGCCTTTACATTCATTATTATGTTAAAATAATTTTTGCCCATAAAGAATAGTATGTTATGAATTGAAATCCACTCTCAGAGCCACGATAGCACAACTGACTCTACAGTTTCTGTGGCAACATTCTGACACACAAGGTGGATTAGACTGGTCACATAATTTTAGTTTCTGAAAATAATTTTGCTGCCATAAGTAGCTTTGATTTTGTAAAGGCTTATATTCCAAAAGACAAAAATTAGGTGAATTTTACCTTCCTAAAAGTAACAGATGGGCAGCAAAAGAGACAGAAGGACACAAGAGGTAGGTGGCATGCCCCCATCCTTGCAGTTAATAGGACTGGCACTCCCAGTATAGAAATAATGCCAGGCCAGGCCAGGCCATATGCAGTCAACGTATGGCAGGTGAAAATAACTCTTTCTTAAATTTGATGTCACAGATTAGTGTGTGGTATCAAGAATCAACTCAGATCACCTGATGAGAAAGGCTAACAAATAAACTACACCTTTCACCCACACGCTATGTGTGCTGCGCTTATTTGTAGTAGAATAAGGCAATATAAACAAACCTAAAACAATTATTTAAGTGATGTTTGGCCCTACAGACTGGGAAAATAAGAATATTGCTTAGGTGACTATGTACAGCATAATGTGATGAATATCATAATAAGTTTTTTCTTCATTACTACAGACTCAAGCATGCAAGGGAAGTTTCTTGACAAATTTTCAACTTTTCTTTTGAAACTTAGATGGAAAAAGTTGAGAATTTTTATCTGAAATAAATAAAAATACAATAAAAAGTAACACATAGAGTCTACATTCTGGAATAACTTATGAAGAAGGGATACTTGCATGTAATTTCATTCTAATGATACTGTCAGAATATTTTGGGTGCATTTGCAGAGCAGCAAATTCAAGCTAAACTAAAAGTCAGATTTTGCTCTGAATGATATTTTCCAAAGCTATGGGAATAGCATGAAGAAATTTCAGCAGAAGTCAACCTGAATTTTCCAGTCAGACCTGAGACTCCTCAATTATGCTGTAGAGTTACTGTGAAGTTCCCAATACTCTGAACTTATTACTTCAAATTTTAGAACACTTCTTTTATGATAAATTTCTTCATCATTTATTCTGTATAAAAATATGCAGCCTACTCTATGCTTTTATTTTAGCAAGAACAATGATGCAAAGAAAAAAAAATTTCCTGTCTGTGTTTTACGTCACATCCATGAAATTACTCAGATCATGATCTTCCTTGCGAGGACCTAACAAGGCATGTATTTTGCTACAGCATGACAACACTTAACTTTTTAATACTACTTTCAGTCCACATAGCACTGACTGATCAGCCCATGTAGTCTACTTACTTGGTAGGAAAAACACATGCAAATGAAATTTAAAAGTTATTACCTAGTGTTTTAGACAAAAAACCCAGTTACAAATCAAAGTATTTGCTCAATTCCCCCTCTTCAATTTAATGAACTTAAAGTCCATTTTCAGTAAAATATTAGTGGATCATTTCACCTTCTAAGTTACCAACAGCATTGCTATTTTTAATGAAAATATAGAAAAACAATTTTTTTGCACATTAATAACTTCCCAAAGTTCTGATTTGGACATCTCTAATAATAGGAAAAACTGTTTAGATTGCATTCTTTATATTTTCTAAAAATCCAGTAAAGCAAATATTTACAAGCACAAATGATTTCATATGACAACAAGTATTTAATGTACTTTCAAGATTGAAGCCTTAATGGAACCCTTGACATGGGCATCAAAAGAAGATGTTGCCCAGTTTGTCCCCTCCACTTTCAGGTACTTAAATCAAGTACCTCAAGAAAAAAGGATTTATCTACATTGATAAATTAGTCTGAGTAAGGAGTGTGCTTTTGAAGGAAATCCCTTCATTGCCCCAAAGTTGCAGCACTTGGGTCACACTGAAGAATTGATCCATGGCTGGTGAACTAGACTCCCCTTGCATTAAATGAGAACGGTTGTGGTGCTCAGCTAGTGTACCTCACATATTACAGCCACTAAGGTGCTGTAAGTCTAGGACAAGACAGAACAGAGACTGAACCACATCCTCAGAAATGCATATGAGGTGATTACCAGATCTTCAGCAACCACTGAGTCTCTGTACAGATCTGCTTGGGCACTGTTGGCTCCCTTTGTAGTCAAGGAGACAAATGCCAAACAGACTTCAGGTTTTCCAGATTACCATCTCTTTCTGTAACATAATTTTCCTAGCCATCAGTGGCTAAAAATCCTTCATGGGTGCCTCATACAAGCCCAGTTTACTGCTCTTAGGACCATTAATTCTTTAATTCTTCTCTCTCCATGGTAGGATTATCACATGCAATTAGCCTTCTTGGTACAGGGCTGAATCTCATCCCACTGTTGGAACAAGTGGCTGTTGCTAGAAGGTCAGCTGAACCAGCCTCGCTCAGCAGTGATGCTGCATTCAAAATTGCCCATGTGGAGAAGACATGAATTTGGATTCAGACACAAAAACTATGATGACAAGCCCTAAGTGATGCTGCAGCACAGCTCATCAGCATCTCTATGGCCTGGAAATGATCTCTTCTGTCATATAATGGGCTGAGGATTGCTGCCAAAGTTTTTTTCACTTATTTTTTTCCTTACACATGCACAGAAAGACCAGGAAGTTGAGATGGGAAGAGCTTTAAAGTTAAGAATTGCAGACTAAAATTTGATAGTACAGAACAGAAATGCCTACCTAGCTGCTCTATGGGTCACTGAGATGTTTGGTCATAGGTTCTGAGATATTAGATCATAAGAAGAAAAAGAATTGGCATTTCCATATGAATGCAAGACAACATTAAGGTAAGCCATAAGAGATAATCCATGCCAAACGAAGAGTTTAAGACACAGTGAGAATGTGAATAACTGCTTTAAAGGAGGCTGAGAAGAGAACAAGGCACAAAATTCAGTATACAGGAAATGGACAGGTACCAGCGTGACCACTCATCCCAACTGCTTATTTTGTGAGGTTGAGTAAGGACTTTAGCAAAGATGAACCTAAGAAGGATTTGACACACATGCAATACTGATGGTGAGGATTTTCTATACCTAATCAATTATACATACTCCATCCTAGTGAAGGCAAGAAGACACTGAACAAGTGTTGCTACAGTTATCATCTAAAGACAATATATATACAACTGAATCTGAATCACTCTGCCCAACACAGAGCTGGATAAAACCCATCTTAACATTTCAGAAGCACTGAGCTTTAAGGTGAAATATGAGAAAAGAATAACTCTATACAGTTACAATAAATTTTTAGTGTGAGGGTAGAATCAAAATTTAAATGTAAATTATGTATTACTAAAAAAAGATTCTTAAATCTATTCTCAATTATTTGAATTAATCTTTTTAAAGTTATGAGAAAAAGCAAACAAAAATTTTTCATAAGAAAAGAAATATTTTAAGTTTTATTATCAACTTTGCCTAACCCATAGATATTTTCACATGAAGTCTGTTGTGATTAAGCTAAGTGAGTTTGGATCTAAATTTGTATCTCAGCTTTTACAAATATTTCAGATTAATTACTACGGAATAAATGAAGAATGACACCTTAATTAGTAATGCTTCTCTTGGCAATTAGGATTCTCTTGGCTTCTTTTAGCAATTAAAGTGGCAGTGGCATATCATTAAGGTCTTCAGAAATTCCTGTGCCTCCTCAGAAGCAATTACTGTGTGAAGCACTGAAAATCAGGCTCATAGCTATAATCTGTTCTCTAAGGATCTAGCAGCAGGATAAACACTTTTGCTTCTTCCTTCCATAGTAATTTTGCGTTAACCCATTATCATTATCCAATCAATCACTAATGTAATTTTAATGTGTCATTTTTCATGAAGTTCAAATTAATTTTTAAAAAGTTACTGATTATGGCAAATTGATTTTGCAAAAGTGTGTAATAGTAAAATCATTTAAATGAAGACAGTTATCACATTAGCACTTTTCTCCATGGCAAGATGCTAACATTCATTTATCACAATGAAATAGCAGCATTAAGTACAGAGTACTCACAGAGACATCATGGTATAATAATAGCAACACCTTCATACATCACTAAAAGTGCAGCTTATAACGTACACAGGAAATTTCGATCTTAATATATAGAAATGCATGTTCTTTTATGAATGTTAAAATGCAGATAGGTTTCTCAGAATTTAGCAAGGTAAGATAGTTATAGCTACATGAATAACATTTTTGACCCTCTGACAAAATAAAAAAAAATACACCATTGATTTTGAACCCATTTTAAAATTGTTTATTAATTATGGGCCAAAATTTGACCACTATTTCTGCAGAAATATAAATCCACTGTTTTAGTTTTTTAATTTTCTGTTACTTTCTAAGTAGTCTCATTCCACATGTCCTTGAAATACTTGGTTTTACTCTGTACTGGGATTTATGAGTTTTATCTTGCAGAAAGGGATAGCCATGCACTTGTCTTCAGGGTCTCGGGGTCTTGGATCTTCAAAGTCAGCAACTGTCTGGGATTTACTCTTGAAAAGAAAGATTATCTCCTCTTTGTAAGTTTTATTGAAAAGTTCTTACGGTTTCAAAGGAATCAAGTTAACTTCATGCAGTAGTTAAGTTACAGTTCAGCCACGCCAGTCCTTTTCAGTACAAGGTGTTCAGCAACGATTACATTTAATGAAGTATTCTGAAGCTTGCAGCCAGGATACTTTTCACAGCAGTTTGTGACATGTCAAACCTGAGATGGTCATGCTAGGTCTAGACTGAACATGGATTGGGAAAAGAAACCTTGTAGTTCAGATCTCTTTTGTCTTTGAAGCCAAATAAACTAAGCTGAAACTCTGATACTTCTTTATGCCTTCCTGTCAGAAACTACAATGAAATTTTTCTCCCAGTGTCTCAAAAGCTTACGGCAAGCTAATACAATGTCACATTGTCTATGCATTGGGTCTGAACATGAGCAAAATCTAATTACAAAGTGTTGTGAACATGCCAGTGATCCCAACAGTTCTGTAGTGCAGGGTCTGGCATCACTGTGTCAATTTCTGGGTTTTGTGTTGGGTTTTGGTCAACCATTATGTCTCCCTCTCTCTGCTACCAATTCCCATGACCACTTTAGTTAGAGTAAAAGAAATCTCCAACTCACTTTTGCTTCATAAGTAAGTTTCTTTATGAGAGATTCCCTTTAATATATATGCTTTTGTTAATTTTCTGTATCACAGAAATTCCCATAGCTTATAAAGTACTCTTTGGAAAAGTGTGTGGGTAGTTAAGAATGAGATTCTTTGGACAATTTGGGCAGTAGAGGCCAGCAGACTGAGCAAACATTGCTGCATCCCACTTGCCAGTACCAGGACAGACGAGAAAACCTGTGCACAATATAAAATCATAGTGAGAGGGAGTGACTAAGTTTTACTGAGATGAATTCACACAATTTCTGTGATGGGATCATCTTGCAGCAGACTGCTGCATCCCACAGTGTTTCAATACGGAGCAAGATTTCACAAGGCAGCAACTGTGACAAAGAGCAATCGGGAATATTTTAGTTATTTGGTTAGTGAATCAAGAACAAATCTTTACTTTGTGGCAATCATCCCTTTCCTTCACAAGAGGAAGACTGGCTGAGGATTATCTCTTCACAGAGTAGTTTCAAATGGCACAAAGTTAGTGGAAAAGCCTCCCATTTGTATATAGGTTCTGGTTGTCTCAAAAAACCTGCAAGGCCTGATGCTGGAAGTGGGCAATCTCTCAGGTATTTTTAGAAAGATTTACCTTCTAAATGTATTTGAGACTAATTTGGAGTAATTGTAGTAGAATAACAAAGATACTAACTACTGTTCTTAGGATAAGGAATTTTTTTGAACAAAACCGCAGATAATAAAAATACACAGAGCATGTCTGCCGCCAAATAGAATAAGCTACATGTGTTAGAGGACAACACAAATCCTAAACTGTCACCAGTGCAGACACAAAATTCTCACAGGAATTAATTTAAGTGAAATTTATTTAATGTAAAATATTTATTGAATTTAAAAATATTTGAATAAAGATTAATCATCTTCATAACAATATAAATAGAAACTACTTTATAAGGATCAATATAGTAGGAAACCCAAGAAATATCATTAGAAATGAAGATATTTCTCCTAACTGTATTGTTACTTGTAGTAAAATTTTCTTCCTGTCTATCAAATTAGCCTGAGTTTCAATAAAATAAAAGGAGACTTGGTTTTTAAAAAATCACTTAGGCAGCTATGCAGTTTGTCTCTCTCCTGAAGTTAGATTTGAGAAACTGGGAATTAGGCAGAAGAAAAAGATTACACACCGGAAGCACACCATTTTTCCTGGTAATCTACCTTTTCAAGGCTTTGCATCTGGTCACTGGGCATTTATTTTAATTTAGGACATAACCTATGCTTCTTCAGAGTGCAATATATATAGAGAAAAGTTTACCTTACTACCCCCAGTGCACCTTTTCTGTTTTTCTATTGCCAGTGTCTTAGCACTGATAAACCAACACGTCAAGGTATCCCACCCTATCTATGAGCTGGTCTAAGAAAACTCAGAGAATGTTTACGTAGCCCAAACCCCTAAAGTGAGGCCATATGATTAGATGATCAGAAATGAATTCCAAACTCTCTGATGTTATGTAAAGCTTGCAAAATTCAAACAAACTCAACAGTCTCTTTCATCTGACTTCTCCTATGCTTCGTGGTCTTGACATTCACAAACCAAAAAATAAGCATTCTACCAAAGGACAGGGAGAACTTTGCTCTTTGAGGCAGTAGTGAAGTCCTTGCTTTGCTACCCTTTTCTAAGAAGAAATGCAGCAGCAGCAAACAGAAAGCTAGATGGTGCTACTGTGCTGACTTTATGATTACAACCATCCAGGCAGCACACAAACTTGGAAAGACAAATCAAATACTATAAAGTGATCCAGAAGAGTTTACAAATGTAGATGAAGAAATGCTGTAGTTAGGTAAGTATTTGTGTACTTTAACATTTTTGGTTCAGGAAATTATGCTATGTTGATAAGAAATTAAAAAGCCAAACAGGAATCTCTCAGAAAATCTGTTCTTGCTTTTGAAAGAGAAAAATATTAAGGAGAAACATTTTCAGTAACTGTTGAAAAGTAATATACAACGTTTTATCTTATAGAAAGTAGCAATACCTGAAGAAGTCTATGCTTCATATTACCAAACATTAGTAAGGATTTTCTAAGTTGTTGGAAATATCTTAAGTATTATTGCATGTTTCTAACACTTTGAAGCAATTCTACTCCTATTCATTTAAGAAAAATTAAACTTGAAGTTTTACATTGCCAAAATTTTTTTCCATTTCATCTTTTTTACTGTTCGCAAAACAAATTTTTTAGAGTTATTCTGACATATTTGTATGTTTTCACTCAGAGGCTGAAGACTGACACTTAAAATTATGAAGGCTTATCTGTGATAGGGAGCTTGCAGCACTTGCTAAGGGAGTGGGATTGTGTTCCTGACATCTTTATCTGTACAAGTAACCCAGAACTCCAACAGAGTAATTTCAATGTATTCATTTGCATATTTTTCTGAAATAATTATACTGGGAGCAGATCTCACCTTCAGATCAAACCCTGATTACCCCAGATTATCTTCAAATTGTAATTCTCTTTCTTGTCCTGCTCTTTTTTGCCAGGTGACGATGGACAAACAGCCTGTAAGAGCTGGCACCACCCTCATTCTGGCTGACTTCAGTGCCCCCGTGGCTCCTCTCAGCTGAGCTATGAGCTCAGCAGCAGTGACTGCAGTTTATGCAGGTAACAGGCACACACAGCAGCCCTACCACTGGGAAGCCAGCAGACCCCATGCTATCCTCAGCTTTGTCACCAAATTGCCCGGGACCTTGGGTGATCTCTGTTTATTCCTGTGCTTCGTTTCACTCAGCCGCAAACTAGATTATATTCATCTTCCTCTCTAAGGATGGGTGACAAGTGCCATAAAAATGAGGGGAAAAAAATACTTATCCTCTAATTTTACATTTTAGAAGACTGCTAACCAGAGCATTTGTCTCACAGATTTCCTTTAGCTCTAAAACTGCAGCAGCAGGAGGAGAAATGGGATTCTTCAGTCATATTAAGGAACCAGTAGCTATATTTACTTTTCATAAATGTTCTCCTAAGAGCACCTCAGCCAGTTTCAATTGCAAAAGAGAAAAAAAATTTAAATGTTAGCAAATTAATGGTGATCTTTATATTCTCAAAATACAATTATAAACAAAAAACAACAAAGCAAAACCAAAACATCAACAACTTTAGAGTAAAAAATAATTTCACACAGATTCCTTACTATTATGGAGACTACAAAAGAAGTCACCAAAATACTTTCTTTTTAAATGAGAGACAGAGAGAAAATTCTAAGTGTTTGTAGAATGTTTATTCCAAATGAAAAAAATTAAGTAATTAAAGTTATATAATTTCTGTATGCAACATGTCATAGCAGAAAGCAGGACAAAACACAAAAAAAAGAATTTTGTTTTTCAGAGTAATATTGTCCTGTTCAGGCTGTTCAATTAGTAAAGATTTCATTTTACTTTATTATTTTTATTTTTTTTCCCTTAAGACCACTGAGCAATACTAGTCCTTTTAAAGCAAGCTTTTTTTTAAAAAAAAATCTCAGTATTCCCTTTTTATTTCAAGATTGGAAGCAATAGAATAATACCCTTTAGTAACCACTAGGCTATGCTAAGAATCAACTAAAAAGTCACACAGTCTACTTTTTAAAATAATGCATGATTTAAATGCATGCAGATGTTCAAAAGCAAATCAAAAAACCCCATGCATTAGAGAAGGTACTTAGAGTAACCCACATATCTTGAGTCAATTAACCTGTTTTGCTGGGGTTTTCTACCTTAATATAATTAGGAATTAAGGAGATCCAGTTGGGCCTTCCTGAAGCAAACTGTACCTCCAAAATGCTGCTATTGTAACTCAGCAGAAAGAAACAGGCTTTTATCATTTTATAGAGAAAGTTTTTAGCTCAAATTTTACTCCTTTCCTCTTCTGATTTGTTTTAGGTTCAAGATTGCAACAAAAAAAAATATTTGAAATGCTAAAAAAAACCCTTTTTGTAGGATGTTTCCTTTACTAAATACAGGAGATTTAAAAAATATCATGTATGTGCTCTTCATTTTAGAGAAGGGAAAGGTTACCACATTCTGTGAAAAAGCAAATACAATACAAATTATGAGAAATGAATCTGGAATATCATGAATTGTCAGTAATTGGAACTGTTCTACAAATTAATGAACGATATTTACCTGGTCACTACCCAGTCTAGTTATGTATGCTTTGCCTTGTAATTTATTGACAGGACTCAGATAAAAAAGGATGGTTATATATCAACCAGGTTAATTCCCACTTTGAGAGCCTTTCATGCAAGAATAAAAATAAAAATGTAAAATAAATAATAATATTATGTTTACTGTAAGATGTATAATACTATTCAATTTTTTGAAAACGTGTAACAGAATAAATTGAAAAAACAATTGTTTCCTTGATCAAATTATTTTTAGAAATCATGTTAGTGGACTAACACTAGAATAACTGTATGAATGTGTCAACATAAACATAAACCTCTTTTTTGGAGAAGTACAAATGAACTGTAATTGAGATTGATAGTAGTGTTGAGTCCTAAAGATTTTTATTTCTTGCTCTTAGAAAGGTTACAATTCATAATTAAAAATCCCAACTTTATAACCTAATTTAAAATACAATTTTTGGTTATGACTGTGGAAAGAGAGAACATGATTTGATGGTGCTGCAGTCCAGAATACTATTTATGACTTTAGTACAAGACAGTATAATTTGTAGAATTGAATATTCTTGAAGCATAAATGCAGGACAAGTTTTGAAATATTCCAGCATATCCCCTGTGTTAGTAAATATAGTCAGTCTTAAAAAGGAGAGACTTTTCTGAAGAGATAAAATTGAATATCACCATTAGATTGGGCCTGTGGGTTTTGCCAACCCTGCAGAACCTGAAACATTTGGGCACAGTTCCCATATCTAAAGTACTCTTACTGTAATTATCTTAGATAGAGTACTATTCTACTAAAGCCCATTTTTCTGCAACTGGCTGGGGGATAAAATTTGAATTAAACTCTGAATAAATTTTGAAATTCTCATCTGAAAAACGTTATGTAATGCCAAAAGATTGCCTTCATTTCCTATAAGAGACATAAGAATCTTGTATGTTAGTTTGTTAACTCTGACATACAGAAAACCTAAGTTGTCTACTTTCAACACCGGTTAAGAATAAAGCATGAGACGCTTCTGAAAAACACAATGGAGAATTAGAATTTAGCTGGGTTGAACACACTAACTACACTAGAAGCCTGTTATAAAGGTTGTAAAATTCAACTTGTTGACATGATGAAATTCCAGGATGTCATCCTTTTATATTCCTCCCTTTTGTGTACTCTATGACACTGTAATTAAATATATGATAAGATTCTAAAAATAAAATGAAATACAATAAAATAAACATAGACAAAAATCTCCCTGTCATTTTCACTACTCAGGATAGCAGCAGCTGCCTTTGAGCTCTTCAGCACTTGATTTTATCCTATGGCCTCCTTCATTATGTTTTATGCAAACGCTGCTTTAAGTGAGACTCCAGCTATTTGCATTTCCACAGTGTGCAGGTTTTCCAGGGAACTGCAGAGCCTGGCACTGTTATAACCCAGCTCAGCAGAGCACAAGCCTTTGGCTAAGCAAAGTGACAATGCCTCTACTCCCCCAGGCCCTTCAGAGTGCTGGGACCTTTTCTACCAGATGCTTCCCAAGATTTATCTTCATATGAGTATGATCCTGGAAGGTGGTACTATTTTTCCTTGATAACAGGACAACTGAAATACTAAAAGTTTTAGGCTTCAGATACTAATTTTTAGGATATTTGGACTTGAACAGCACAATGAATATTTAAAGCCCCATTTTCACTGACTTCGGCTTAATAGATGTGAGCGGTGAACAGCTCTATGAAATCAGATTCCAGTTTATCAAACTAGATACAGGAAACAACCTACCATCAGTTACTACAAATGGAAACATTTCGGTCTCTTACAAGGAGTGTAAGCACAAATGGGTTTCTTCCAAGCAACGCTCAACTATTCTAACTGCAAAATATTTCTTTGCCTTTCTGATGATACTGTCTATCATCCATCACATGTTTCCAGTCTCTTCACAAATGCAGATTTCCCTGACAACACAGTGTCAGTTCAGAACCAGAGCAGTTTTAATATGTGTATTGAAGCAGGTGGGATTTCCTCTTGAAAAAACAGCAAATGACCACTTGATGCTTATACTTAACTAGGAAGTCAAGAGAAGGCTGCAGAGAGTGCCTGGATGATGGTTCTTCATAAAATTAATAGTTCCTGACTGTATACACTAACAATTCTACTTGCAGGTGTTCTTTTCCCTTCAAATAAACACTCTCTTTCTTCCTCTCACTGCAACTCCAGTGTTTCCAACAGTACTTCATCAATCTCTTCAATAGTTATTGAAGGAATAATTAAACTTTTATTTCATTTCACATATATTAATGGTGGAGAAGTCCACACATCTGTTGGTGCCTTAACTACCCTTAACAAGTGTCTAGGTAATAATCATCATAGCTAAAAGCTAAAAAGAAAAGGAAATTTTGACTGAGCTAGAGCACTTTTGGTGGGAAGAAGTATAACTATATTTGCCTGGAGAATAGTGACAGTAGTGACCCTGAAGTAAAACACAGAAGTAAATCACTGTGCCAGGAGATGAGTATTCAAATCCAATCTGAGGAAGCAACCATCAGCAGCAGATGAAAGGGATAATGGTTGAACTGAATTATCGACAACAGTATTTGATTGGGTTCTTTAATGCTCAGATAAGACTACTGATATAAACGAGTATGGAAAACTGAATTGGGGAGGTTAGGAAGATGCTCTGAAGACCCCAGAAGAACAGCTTCTTGTCAAGAGATTCTCTGGGGAAACATGGGAGCAAAATGAGAGGAAACACTGAGGCTTTCTCCAAGTTGCTCGACCCAGTTGCACGTTATACTCTAACTGGGGTTGCAGAGAGCATGACCCCAGCATTACCAGTGACCTGATCAAAAATGGGAACTTCTCCTAGTCATTGCTTGGGACAGGTGCATGGCAGCACAACACCCCTGGTGTGTGTAGGGTGAAGTTTGCCATTGAAGCAGGTCATGTGCAGATGAATTTGTCGCACATCATTTTTTGCTGATGTGGCTCAGTTCAGCCTGCCTCCTCAGCTGCCCTTTGACAGGCCTGCCGAAAAGGGCAGGCACCACCATCCTCCCTGCATCCTGCACTACTGCAGCAGGCTGAATACCTTCCAGCAGCAGGTAACTGAATCCATGCTAGTGGGCTGGATCTAGACAAAGATGTGCCACCATCACCAAACCATTTCACAGGTGTTTGGTGAGTGCAAATGAATAGGGCATTTCCCCTATGTGTTTGCTGCCCTGCTTTGAAGAGTTCTGGTCTCAATTCCAGTCTCCACGTACAGTAGCTCCAGCTCCCTCATTGACTCTCTGACTGGTTTCCTTCTCTTTCCTCACAGTTCGTGGTCACCAGCCAGAGTTCTCCATCCAGCAAGTCTCATTGTTACAGTCCTAACCATTTATGTCTAAGTTTCACAGAACCAAAATGAGGGGTAAGACTGATATCCTCTTTGGGAAATTTGAGACCAACTAATTAACACTTTGACAAACTTAAGTCAGTTTGGTTGTGTTTTTTTAAAGAAAGTATCATACATAGGAAATTTTGGCAATTACTGCCTGTATACAATGAGTAGAATACAAACAGGAGAAGACCAAAAAGAAATCTAAATAGCATGGACAGTACATTGCTTCTTCGTGGTTGCTTTATAACAGAAGATACGGATTTGCTTACTGTCAGTAACACTACCTGTTTTTGCAGCTGGGCTGAGGTATAGTGGGGGCAGTCAATTAAAGGAGCTGCCTTTGTCTAACACTGAAACTATTCCACATAGTTTCAGTGTTAGACAGAAAAAAATCCTTAAACTAGCATTCATATATAATTTTTTTTCAAGAGAAAGACCATAGAGCAGATAGAGAAAGGAAGGAGAGACTATGAAGCAAGTTCTAGTACATTCATGTATATTATTAATCCTATTTTAATGGAAAAATATGTTTCTCCTATTTTTTTAACTAAGTGCCATAAATTTTAACATTCAGTATCTAAATGAGACTGTACTCTTAGTGCATTTCAGACTTGTCATCTGTCTTTACACATCACTGAACATCTGATACGAATGTTATTCATGACTAATCCAGACTTTATGTGTAAAATGAAGACACAACACAATACCATACTACAGGAAATATTTTAGACATTTATAATGTTTTAGAAACTTCATGGTTTTAGATATACTTTGTTAAAACACAGGCACAGTGAGATAAAATAACAAAATAGAGACAGCTAGGAAATGGGCACTTACCCACAGTGCTTCATGTGAGGTGGTTTGTCCATTCTCACTGCCAGTTTAATTTTCAAGTCACTGTCCTGGCTGTTTTTGGGAACAATCATTTTATGCAGATCAGGGGACTTTGGGCTATTGGACGTTGGATATAACACTACCTGCAAGTCATGAAAAGAAATACTTCAGCAAGCTGATTAAAAAAAACCCTGGTAGACTTTAATGAAAACATCTAAGGAGTGAAGATTCTTGCTGCATCTCCTCCAATATGAAAGATGACTAAAAAAGATTTCCTAAATCTAATAAATCAGCTGACTCAATCTTATTGTAACAGACAAATTTCAAAAATTAATTCCTTTCTTCTCTTACAAATGGGAATTTTCAATTATGAGTTCATAAAATTTCCTCCTATTAATATAGTCTGAATTAACCTTTTTTTTTTTCTTTCAAGGAACAGCTGGCATTTCAAAAGGGTCATGTACAATTAAATAGGAACCTAAACTTTTACATTATTCAGTGCTCTGCTGGAAACACCCTTTTGAAGCAATTTTCTACAGCATTATGCAACAGATCAGCCCTCAGTAGTGGCATTGCTTGAGAGAAGATGACCAAAGTATATGTCTTGCCACTGTCTCCAATTTTTGATCAACAGCATTAAGAAAAGTTAACTTTAGTAAAAAAACTACAGAAATTGTAGATGAATTCCAAAGCACTTTTGCTGCAAATGGAATATAATAAATGTAAGATACTATGTTCAATTCACATGTGAAATGACACAAACCTTGTGTTTTATCTACAGTAATAGACATAAAAACCCCCAAAGCATTGAATTTTAAATATTTAATTTTTAAAACATTTATATAAATTTCTTGGAAGTTTTACTAACAACTAATAGTTGTTAAATAATTATTTACCATCCAAAAATGTATCAATTTATAGCCAGTACAATTGAAAATTACTGCTTCATCAAATCCTTACCCATAGTGACTTGTTCAGCAGTTAAATGATGCTGAAACATAATTTCCTTTCATTCTTATTATAAGCATTGCTTTTGAATCTAGACTCTAAAGTATTCTAAAGTATTAGAATTTAGATTCTAAAATATTTGAAACATACTACTTGGGAGACTTAATAACATGCAGTGTGTTCTGAATTACAATTACCATGCTACTGTTACCATTTCAAAAGTAACAACACTTTAAAAAGCATAATTCTTCACATTTTTAATTTCTTAAAAAAAATCATTACGTTAAATTAACCATCACGTTAATTTCTTACACACAGTACTTGTGTCATATATCTAAAACACAATATATTGTCCTCTGTGTTACTATGAAGCTTAAATTAAGGATTTGAGCAGAACTGTACAAGCAAGTATAAATCTAACAGATGTTATTAAGCCAAAAATATTACAACAGTGTCACTCAGATCTAATAATCTGAAAGATGGTGTAAGTGGAAGGCCTTCAGATTCTAATCTAAATATTGTGCAGAAGCACATTCCTGCATCCTGTTAATATCAGGAGCTCCAGTCAAGCAGAGAAATATGATGCATCACTCCTAATCAAATATGCAACCTTTGTAAAACCTGTGTAAGAATTAACCTATTGAGTACACTCAGTACCTTCAGTGATAGCAGAAGAATCAGTATTTTCTGATTTTAGCAAACCAGGAGGTTACTTTTATTTCTTTTTGCAAATGCACAGAAACCACTATTTATAACAGAGCTTATTCCTTCTTTCTGATTTTCATTCAGACTAAAAGGCATTCCTTAAATAACATTTAAAAACATTATGAGCATGGCAAACTTTGCGTTCTGATGTATCAAAGGGAAAATTATTTTTAGTTTGTTTATCCCTTATCTACAAGATTCCTTGCATTTTTCACTAGGCATTCACATAGGACTGTAGGTGATGCTAAGAATTTTTCCTTTTCTACAGTCTGCAGTTCCTGTTGTCCTGTAATATCTTATTACAGCTCATGCATCTCAAGTGACATCTTTCTCCTGTCAACTTCCTGAGGTTTTAGAATGCTGATGAAAATAAAAGCAGACAAGAGTATAATTAATTTATATGCGTGGGACTGAAAATTCCTTTTCTGAATCCTTAAAGAAGTATTATGGAGCTTCAATTTCAAAGCCCTCACAAATAAGTATCTGTCAGACTATTTAAGTATTCACTGTGCTGGGTTTGTATTGCTTTGTCATGCCTTCCAGCTTCAAACAATGAGAGCTTGAAAGAACTTTGTTATCAAACTTTTTGTTACACACAAACACATATATGCACATGCTCACAAAGCATTTGACAGGTATTAATTATCTTCACAATAACCTTCATACTAATATTGCCCCTAAGGGCAATGATAGCTACAGCGTACCACAGCATCAGGTGGCACAAACTGTAAGCTCCCCTGAAATCACTGAAACCGAAACACTTGGCAACTGCTCCTTGGTAAGAAAAGTAAAAAATTGCTGAAATTTCTATTAAAAGCATTCTCTCCACTATGGTACACTGCAATGTGAGCTCATTGTCATTGTCCATGGAGAAACTTCCTAAGGGTATTCTGTCTCAGATTTCCTTTCAGCACTGCTTAAGGATGTAAATCTTCTGGTTGTTTCATAATCTACTTTAAAAAAAAATGAAATGGCATCAACTCACATGTCTTCTCTGGAAAACATAACAGTCCCTAGAAGATACCCTCACTGTGCCCAAAACTTTTATAAATTTCATAGAATTCCTACTGCATCATATATTTCTGTACTGCATAATATATTTCTGAACTTTTATTTTATTTTTGTTTATTTTATTGTTCACATACCTGTGGTAGTTTATTCAGCAGCAGCATAGAGAATTATAAGTTTTTAGTATAGGAAAGTGTTTACCCTAATTATACTAACAGGTAACCTAAACAGTATAATGAACTATTAATGACCAGAAAGCTACACAGCAAACCTAGATGCTATTGCTTCAACTCATTTAAGGCAAATTAATAGTATCAGAACAGTGTGGGATGAGATAATTCAGTAAATTCAATTGTCTCATAATCATGAAAAAATACTTGACCACGTGTTCCAATTACATCTAGCATTACATTTCCTCAGACCATACCGAGAAAGTGTCAAATTCCCTTTATGTCTCTCCTCCTCTGGATAAGACAAGCACAGAAATCTTAAAGATTATAGAGCAACACTTTTAGGCATTTGTGCAAAGTGATGTTCTCAAAATATTGTTTCTTAGTTGTGAACGACTGAAAATGTTTCTCTTGGGCTTAGAAGATGACAGGTTGAAAGACTTTGAAGCTAATATCATTTGACAACTAAACTAGCCATAATTTTTGTGATTCCATTATTTATTTAGGTCCCCAGCTGGATCACAACAGAAAACGTTAAGTACACCTGAGCCAAACAGTCAACCCAGATAAGCAGCTATTAATTCTATTTTTGGCCTATTGAGCATATCTTCTTTTAAAGGTATGAAAGAAAGGTTGAGTTGTCCTAAGTATTCTAAAAGTTTGATCAAACCAAACTGGGGGCAGTCCTGCTTTCTCAGAGAAGATAACTGAGCAAAAGGTTCAGGGTCAAAAGTGTTGTGCAGTAGTTGAGGTAAAGCTCTCAAGCTAACCATTCCTGGCTACAATTTTCCTGTCGTCAAAAGAATATGCAACAGGCACACAGTACTTTGAGAAAAATCAAGAGTCAAGATATTCTCTCCTTTTCCCTCTATCTGACAGTTGTGGATGAATTTCAGCCACATTCTGGACACTCCCCAATCCCCTACTTCCACCAAATCCCATGCTATTCAAGAGCTGAACCCAAGCAACGGAATTCCCTCAGCTTTTGACCCAAGTATTTGAGATGAGATAGATTTTACAAGTTGGGATTATCTAACAGACACTTTGAGATCTCCGTCCCTGGGCACCAGACCAACTTAATAATGGTAATTGTGAGCTGACTATGCTTTTGGCTCACTGTCACAAGCAAAAGAGATGAAAGTGAAGCAGATCTGCATCTTAATGCCATTCCTGAAGAGGCAGGTGATATTTAACATGCTATTACAGAAAATTGTTATCTCACCTTCAGTAACAGACCATAGAACATAACCTTAAAAAAAAGAAAGATGCAGCCTATCCAAAGACTTCATAACACAGCCTGGGTCATCTTCAGAAAGCAAACCAAACCTCAGCCCAGTCCCATCCCCAGGGAGGCTCCCAAAGCATGGGGCTGCCCTGGTGTCTCCCAAACGCTGACACCCCAGGGAGGTGTTTCTGCTTCTGGCATCCAGCTTCCTATCCTTTCTTCAAACTCTATGGTCTCCATCAGGAAAGCTAGAAAATTTTCTGTGACAAAAGTTGTCATGCTTTGCCCTTTCAGAATACAAATGGTGCTACAAATCCTTGTTTTTGCTGCTGACTAAACATGCATTTCCTTTTTTCTCTTATTCCATAAAGAGGGTGAAAAGTTTTAATCTCATGTGTTAAGGTCTGTCTAAGTTACAAACAGTTGAGAACTGAATACACATCATATGGCCTTAATCAAAAGCAGCTTTGTGAGGTCTGTTCAGAATAAACAACACACTCCTAGTCATATAACAAAACCCACAATGAACTAGAGAAATCAAGCTCTCTAACTCCCATACTCTACCAGTGACATTTCTAACTCAGTTTGTTATTATTTGAAGTTATGAAAAACAGCCAATGCCTGACACATAAGATCACACAGTGGCTCAACTACATTTGTAGAAGCTTTCATCATGCAACAGGACTAATTAATACAATATAAGGATTTTCTTTCATGTTTTAAAATGCAGCGATTTTCTAAGATGCCAGTGCAAGCAGAGAGGTTTTGAAACAAGAACCCATTATTATTAGGCACATGCAAATTTATGCTGCTGGTCATCCTCTGAAAAAGTATCATAGGAAAATCTCCTAGTTAAATATGTTTTTTCACAGATTTGAAAATAGTTGTAGAACAAAAATTACTGAAACTGGTTTGGGATATGACTAGATGACTAGAGAAACCCTTTAATGTCATGTTGTTTGTGTAACTCACTTATGGGGACACCTGGTTTAGATAGAAATGTCTACTGACTCTTCTCAAGATACCTTCTGCTCTAACTTGAAAGTTTGGAGTTGTTCTGTGTTATTTTCAGCCCCTTACGCAAAGACTGGCTAATGTCAGAAAGTCAGAAGCTGCTGTCAGTGTGACAAGAAGTTTTGTTGGCTGTCCTAGCAGCAGCCCGCCAAGCACAGCACCACACTCACTTTCCCTGAGCATTAAGCCATGACACCCCGCTGCCAGGAAGATGAAGAAAAAGAAGCTCAAGAGAGGCTCAAAATTGGAGGTAGAAAGGGGAAAACGAGATGCCTCTCTTGAGAGTAAATCCCTTAGAAAAGTTATCACCTTGGGAACCCCTGAAAAATGGGTTAATAAGATTTTGACCACCGAGGGAGTTAATGAGTTTTCTATACAAGCTCCACCATCTCACCTGTTGAGTGATCTCTTGCTTTTTGGCCATGGTTGAATGACAGCTGAAACACTGAGACAAGGCTTTGGGTAACAGGTGGTTAAAAAGAAACAAAAAACAATAGAAAAACTGAATAGGCACACAGTGACAGAATACTGCTGATGAAAAAGAACGGGGAAGACTTCACAATTTATACAACCAACCTCTGTTGATGGTGCTGTCTGAACACCTACCCTAGAAAGTCTTAGCAATTGATAAAAGTAGTCTTTGAGTCCTTCCCAAAGAACCTCTCCCCCATATCTAAGAGAGACAATGCCTGAATGCAAATTATCTCAAGCATTTTCAATGAGAGGCACTCTCAAAGAAGCTACTGAGAACCCCCCTGGTTAGAATGGAAACAAAAACACTCAGACATCACACAGTGCTGGCAGGCAGACTGCTTGGGCAGCAAGAGACAAAGGGGGAGTGGCAGCAATCTCTTATCATTTTCCAAACTTAAAAGAGAAAGACAGAAGAACTCAGGCCTGAGAAACCTCAGTAATTTCAAAGTGCAATGGAGAAACACAATCCCCAGGATGGCAGGCTTTAAATTAACAGTCACAGAATGAAACTGTCTCTGCTAGGGGCTCTTTGTGGCACAGAAAATAAACAACACACCAGTGCAGTCGACATCCAGAAACACATCAGTCCTGTGAGCACAGGTACCTAGCCAGTATTGCTATTTTATAATTTTAAATCAAACAGAGAGTAGCAGCACTAAAGGAAAAAAACCAAGAAGCATAGCTGCACAGCTAATTATTGCAGGGTGCAGCTGACTGTGACAAGCAGGCTGTGAGACAATAGTTCTCTTTTAATTGAATAGTCAGAGCAATAAGGCTGAAATATTCTTATATTCAAAAAGTATCAGCAATCAAACACCACCTGCTGCTCTCACATTGTATCCACATGTGTGCTAAGCACGCACAATGGCTGTCATTTTGAATTACTAGGTTTGAACATCTTTATATACAAAGTACTGAACAAGCAAAAGTGGCGTCAGATCCCTGTCTTTCAGAAACCACTAGGCTGATTTTTCAGAAGTAGTCACATCAAACTCTGGAGGCTCATTCACGCTTTCTCAGCTGTTGCATGTTCAAATGCAAACATCAATTCTGCCTTCTGTATGCACATGCAATAATTACTCAAGTGGCCAGATCAGTATCAGTCACATAAAATCTGTACCCCAAATTTCATAGATATTTGACTAAAGCTTGTTCTTAAAAATTCCTCATTAGAATAAGTTTAGCTTCAAAGATGCAGCCTGCCTCCTTTTCTAGAAGTTAAAGTCAGGGGTTCAATTCACCATATGCGGACGTCTGCAGAAACATAGACACAGACCACTCTAAAAGCTCATGTTCTGCAGAACCCAAATCCAAATAATATCCTTTCCCTTTTTGTGCAGGATGCATACCTGTTTTTAATTTCAGTGAAAAATTGAATTTATACAACTGCTATCCAGTTTGTGTAGAACAGAGAATAAAGGTTAACATTTATTTTTGTTTGAAAGTGGTCAGCAGAAAGCCAGAAGACTATCCTGCAAGCAGAATCTTCTCTTGGGATTCACAACTGGATTAATTGGTATTTTTGGAGGAAGATGGCCATATCAGACAGGTGACACAGCAAGTATTACTTCCTTTCAGTAAACCACATCTTATATGCTTTGGAGGGAAAAGATGTTAAGTACAAACATCAGCCCTTCGATCACTTGGTGCTGACCAGGTGACTTCTGCAGCAGAGGCTGTGAGGCCCCAGCCTGAGTTTCCAAACATGGAGTATATGAAGTTGATCTGTCCTCTTCACTGAAATCTCAGGCCTGCATCCCTTCTGCTGCCCAATGAGCTAGTTACTTCTAGAAATAAGCAGTGTCTTCTCCAGAAATGAGGGGTCCGCTGATATCAGGGTCTACATCTTAAGTTAGAGAAATCACCATCACAGGTGGGTTCCATGGAAACACCTTCTCCTCTACAGCTCTGGGGAAACCTTTGCTGGCTCCATAATTCATACCTTAGATCTTTTTTCCTAAAAAGCCGATGCCTTGGTGCAGAAGAAACCTTTTGGCATGAGATGGAAGTTCAAAATTCAAATCATGTAGCTTGATGCTGCCTTCTATTTCTAATTATAGATTGAACAGAACAAAACCTTCAGAATAACTGCAAGGTATCGGAAATGGAAGCTTCAGGAATGTAGAAAAGTGGTATCAGGTCAAGACACACACTTTCAAGAAAGTACATGACAGATGAGAATTAATGTTCCACAGCAAGCCTACCTCAGAAGGGGTAGGTTTGACTTGAATTTTTAAGTACAGGAAAAATACCAGTAGGAAGTATCTTCAGACCTTTTCCAAGGATAAGAAACCTAACTGGATTGGATGTACTCCTAAAAGTCATTGCATTGTGACAGGCATAAAGTTGCTAAACTTTATAAAAATTAAGCTTATCCAGTGGGATCCCACATATTTTCAAATGGTACTTGAATTTAAATCTCTCAGGTCTTAAAATAAAGACGTCACCAACAAAAGAAGACTTTGAAAGCTAAACTGGGTACCAACAGAGTACACAGTACTGCAAATTATTTTGTAAAAATTCTGTCAAAACTTCTCCCAATCTCCCCTGAAGCTAGCAACCACCATGCACAAATGCTCTCATTAAACCAGAGAAATAAGCTGGAAGATTCCTTTTTCTCCTGAATTAAGGATCAACCTCCATGAGCTGGAAGACAGCAACACCAGGTTTTACCAGACGTGGGAAGTACAGAAGGATAGACACCCAAACAGGCTAAAGCACAGCCAATAAGCCCTTTTTATGTTGTTTTCCACTACTAAAGACCATGTGCAGTACATAGGGTCATTGTGGGAGGTTTATCTTTTACTGACTTATATTTCAAGGAATTCTTTGGCAAGGATGTGGGCTGAACATTTTTAGTAAATCAGGAGTGGATTATGAAACCGAAAAGCAGTATCTTGGTACCTGGGCACTCCTATTTGCTATTCCCAATCTCAGCACAAGCTTTAATGCACGGGGGGAGAAGGGCGATAGCCTTTATCCTTTTTCACAAGGGAAAAAGAAAAACAAACAACACCAAAAAGAAATTATTTTAATAGACTTACTCTGGTACAAACTGCCAAATCTCAGAGCATCTGATAAAAGCAAGCAGACTTTCTGCCAAAGAATACCAGGAGGGTAAGAATCAGAAACAGAAGATTGTTCTTCCCTACCTCATATTTTATACATCTTGCTCTGTGTCTGGGATAGCTGGGTCAGACTCCAACAACAGGGCACTGAACTCACCATCCTCTCTCAATTAACTGTTTTTTTTCTCTTTCCCCTCACCCTTCCCAGTGAAGACACTTCCTTTAAACTGGTTTGACCAGCTGACAAACACAGATGTGTAATAACTTTTGCATAACCACCTGTACTCAGAGGACACACAGTGGAGAAGAGCTATGCTCTTTCCAACAAGTTGTGCTTGCTTGAATGAGAAACAGCCAGGACTCTGATTGTAAAACTGAGCATTAAAATGTGAGCTATTTTCTATGTGCTACATGTCAGAGGGGAAAATTTCAACAGGAGAAAATTGAGAGATTTGCAGATCCCCTCTGCCTCATTCATCCTATTCTCTTCTTTCTACGATACATTGAACTCTCCAGCTCTTGATTTTGGCCTAAGAAGGATAAATTTACAGAACTGGCAAAATAGTCTGAGTTGGAAGGGACCCAGAAGGATCACTGAGTCCAGCTATTAAGTGGATGGCCCACAAGGCGATCGAACCCATGACCTTGGCATTATTAGCACTGTCCTCTCACTAACCAGCCAATATCAGATTATCCTGTCAAGATAGAGAAAACACAAAAACAGAGGAAAAGCTCATGGAGGACAAGAATAAGCTCTTATTTTACTCTCACAGATTATCTCCCTGACACCTCTCCAATTCTGCTCCATCCTTCTATCACTTAAGTCCTTCCTTTCCCCCATTGTTTGCTACATTTATTACACACCAACTCTTACCTCTCTCCCCTTCACTCTTAATTTGAATAGTTAAAAGCATCGGTATGTCATGTAGAAATTAATGTTTTAACCAAGACAAAGAGAACCACCACAGATGCCTGCTTTAAGTTTCTGAAAGATAATTGAATTGAACCTACCATGTTTTGAACACTGGTAAAAGTTACCCTTATATAAAAAAGCACTATTTGGTAGAGCCATAGCAGAGCAGGCTGGTACTGAAGGCCTTACACCATTTTATGGCACGTTTTATCAATATTCACACCTCTACCCATCATTTCTCACATATTTCTCTTCTCTACACATAATACTCACTCTTCCCAGCTCTTTATCTTCAAGTGCCAGCACCCCGGTGCTTTCTGTAAAGAGTTTTACTTTGACAACAGGCCGAGGGTGAGTAGTGGTGAAATCCCCTTGGGTTCCCCATCTGCAATAAACAAAACAACAAAATTTAACCGGGGCTGAGCACAGGCCTGAGAGTGATAGGACTGCAATCTTTTTGGTAGAATATTTATCAATGCACTCCTAGAACTTAATTTTCAAGCTTTTGGAGGAGGAGGGTGAGAAAGAAAAGGGAGGTGCATTTTTGAACATCCAAGGTCAAATATCTACATAGAAAAGATGGCTCTTCTCTGCGATAAAACAAATCAATGTTTTTCTGTGTTGCTTTTGTCATAAAATTTCAATCTAAAAAAATTGTAATGGCAAAACTCAAAGAGAATAAATTGTATCTCCACAGAGAAAAAAGAACCAAGCAAGAAGGAAAATAAAGAGAGATCTATTTTCTATGAAACATGTTCACTATCTTCTGCATACAAGTCAAATTAATTTAACAAAGAATCATGTCTCAATTCATTCACTTCAGGCAACCACGGCATGAATAAATTAGGAGACTTAGGCAGAGAAAATCTTGTATTTTATGAGATGTTACAACTTAGTACAAGAAAGCAGAAAAAACATAAACACAAATGCAAATAATAGGAAAAAATATTATCAGAGTGACTATAGCTCTGCAAAATAATTACTGCCACAAGGCTCCATTCTTTTAGAAAATCTTTATTAGGCAGACAGACTTCTAGTTGTTAATCTCTTATCTCAGTTAAGACACTTGGTTTGTCAGCCTTCACCCCTTCCTCCCTGTATGCCAGGGGTACAAAAAATGAAAGTTATACAAATTAGGTTGCAACTTTCTTCCATGATCTATTCCATATTCCTGAACAGCCACAAGGAGCTCATTGCATTGATTAAACTGACTGTGATTATGCTACTAGGTACAAATAAAATGCAAAAAGTAAGCCCAGCTCCAATTTCCCCTGCTTTTGTCCACTGTGTGAGATACTACAATTATCAGAAACTAATAAAATAAAAAAGGATGACCTTAAGAGTATGCTCTATAAAAGGATATATTGCACAAATCAAAATCTTAGGCCCTCATTTAGAAAAAGCAGTAATTTTCATTTACATTCAAGAATACACAATCTCTCAAGTATTGCAACACGAACATAGAGTAGCAATTTTCCAGCAAAGGGATCTATTGGGCAAAAGAAAATGCTTCAATTAGCATGAGTTACAGACTTCCAGGCCAATTCTAGAAAGTAATATGCAATCAAAACCAAAAGGTCTAAGGAAGCAGCAGTTCTGTATAAACCAGTTCTACAGGTGGCTGAACATGCCTGACTCTGAAAGTGAGGTTCACCCCAAATTAACCGAATCTTGCACCAAATTCTATCTTCTCTGCTCTGTCTAGGTTAGATAGATGCTTACTCTGTCTGTGGTGTGCATAGCTTTAGCCTCAGCAAAGTGGTAATTGAAATAGAAACTTTGACAAATTATCTTCCTGAGTGGGAGCAATCCTGTTTATGCTCTGATGAGAGATGCTGCAGCTGCAGGAAAGGACAATGCCTAGCACTTCTGCTTTTCCCAGTGGTAGTGCCAGGGGTGGTTTTGTCACGATACAGAAATGAAATTTCCAAGGAGAAAGCACCTTTATAAAATATGAGATAGTTGTAACTTCAGTTTAGCCTCCAGATCTCAGTATTCAGGAAGAATGCTGCCTTGAATTTGGAAACACAGTCTAAGCACTTTGATAACTTAGTTTGTCCCTGAGCGTTCAGAAGCATTAAACTGAGCATGCCACATTGGACAGGACCACACAAAATACCCAAGAGAGACTCCTATTTAAATAACAAAACAAACCCAAACCATCTCTACAAAGGTCTGGTGTCAGCATCAATTCCCACAAAAGAGAAGCAAGAGGTCATAGTGACTGGGGGGACGGGCCCATTCAGTGTAGGGAACATCATCTCCAGCAGCTCAGGTTCTGCAAGTTGAGCAGTAGGTGTGTGCTTCAGCCTTCAATGGGTTTAAGCCCCCTAGCATCAGGTTCAAAGAACTTCTTGGAAAGTGGTGCAGCTTTCTTTAGATACCCAGGACACAGCAGGCAGGGATGGGGCACACATGAGCCTTGCCCAGAGAGCCTGAGAGAATTTGCTGTCTCCAATTCAGGTGTCCAGTGAGATACTGATGAGAATGGGAGTAAAATTGGGTCATCCACCTGTTGTTGGCACTCATGTAGTACTAGAAATCACCTTCAACATTGAATCTGATCACCAGCCTTGACTGACATCTTTCTCCCACCCCTTGTTACATCTGCAGCAGTAAGTGAAAATCCTGGGCTTAAAAAGAATGGTCTGAAACAATTCCTAAAGTTCATGATAGAACTATTCCTTGCACTGATCCGCATGCTCCTGGACGATTAGGACTTCAGCTGACTCTCACAGCCTCTCAGGAACATTTCTTTGGAAATGAATTATCTGTAAGAGCAGATGATCACAGATTTTACTGACTAGGTCTTAATGTCATTCCTCATGAAAGAGCCCGTGAGAAATCATGTTCTGCTAGAAAAGGCAAATCCAAGACTGTATTCTTTACTATCACATTTACTTGTGGGCATCTGATGCTCCTATCAGCTGCCAATATAACAGCAAAGTACACACAGCTCATCTTTTTGTTCCTTATGTATTACTAGAACACAAGACCTGTTTCTTTAAAGCTTCATGTTGTTGCAGAGGTATGAATTCATATCATTTGAAATCAGCAGCCCAAATAGTGGTATCATGTTCATTTTAGTTTGCTCCTTCCGAGAAAGAATATAAAAGACTCAGTAATCCAGAAAAACGGGCTTTATCTAGATAGATTGAGTTCATCTATATGCTGTATACACTGAAAAGCACATTGTTATGTTATTATGCATACTATTAATCCATCAGGCAACAACTGAAGCAGAAGTCAGAAATGACAGCATAATCAAAACTCCCAAATGCAGTCTAAACTGTATGAATGTTCATGCTAATAACAATTTGCAATTTGCATTTTTTTGTTTTGTTGGTATGAAATGAGGTGTAGCAATAAGGATGACTTTTGTGGCTGTAGTTTACATTGTCAACACCTCCTAATAAACTTCAGTTCTGTTAGAAATTAAATTCTGACCTGTAAAGATTGTGCCATGAATATAAGAAGATACCAGGAACTCGGTATTTATTAAGGATGACCCAAAAAAAAAAAAGGGAAAGACTGAGTAAAGCATGCAACTGTAAATAAGCCAGCTTATTTTGAAATACTCTTTACTGTTCTGAAATTATATAGTTGTTAGAGATCTGTCAGATTTCAACTTTATTTTCCCCCCTAACTATTACTTTTATGGCACCTGGTCAGACTCCAGTCAACAAATCAACAATTTGTTTATTCTTCCTGTTTATGAATAATTCTTCGTTTTAACCAAATTCCATTTAAATGGATGTCACACTTTCAGTTTCTATAGCTGAGAGGACAAAAAATTATATCATATTTTCAGCATACAGATCAATTTAAAATTTATTACAATGTCCATGCAAACAGTAACTTTGACTAAGGTACTGTCCCATCATCAGCTGTGACTAAGAACTGTGTAATTAAATTGCACCAGTCTTACCTATAATGCCAAGATTGTAAATATGGTCTTCCTAGCCGATAAATAAGATTTTACTGAATCACTTGTTATTTCCACTGTAAAATTCCATCATTTTTTTCCATACTATTTATTCTAGATCTATATACCTGTTCAAAGAGCTGGTGAGCTTAATGGTGAAAACAGGCTAGAAGAATACCTAATAATTCATGGAATCAATACTAGAATAGTAATTCTCATTATGACAATCTTGATCGCTATTACTGTGATTTCTTATTTCAACTTACAGATTTTATGTGGTAGTGTAATTACATCCACTTCATTTCTCCAAAATTTAATTTTTTCCTCCAAAACATATTTTTTGTCTGTCAAATGCATTTCTGGACACCTATGAAAGCATTAATATTTCTGGTCCTTACATTTGCTTAATCCCACTGGAGTGAATATTTTAGCAGAACACCTCATTTAAATTTAAAAGCTAAGCTGTTATATATAGGTCAGACAAATCAATGTTTTTCTTTTAAGTTTGGGGTTGCACCCTTATACTTTTCCTGAAGAAAATACAGCACTTCCCAGAAATTTTTTTTCTGAACCACAGATATCAAAGTCAACCACCATACAAAAGATTGTTCATATTATTCATAAGACAAAAACTTTTAAATTGTTTAATCAAACTGCTTTCTGTTTTAAATAGAAACTAATAAGGTGGCCTCTAGAATTTGAATGCCGAATAAAGGAAAGTAGCTTTTCTTTATATTTGAACTTTCAACATCAATAACTGAAATATTTTCTGCATGAAAAGAAATCTTAAAGCTGACTTTTAATTTTCATACAGGTGAACTTGTAAGTTGAAACCTGGCTTTCTGTGAAAAGAGAAGCAATTCCTTTGTGCCATTTTGATCTTGTTGGAGTCAAAGTATATTGCAGATAATTTATTTAAATTATGGAGCTATGGAGCTCCTGAACGAAGGGTGGAAGGAAGGATGAGAAGGAAGAACAAGCAAATTAATTAATCTATTTTATGAAATTGTTATTTACAAACAGTGTATCTCTAGTAAATCTTAACTACAGAGAAAAATGCCATGCTTCGTATTTGTAATAGCATATGTTTTAACTATCAAATGTATGCAAGCAATGGAAACAAAAAAATCAATCACCTCCACATCTTTGGAGGAGCCATTGATTTTTGATGATTGATCCAATGTTTTTTGTTAATATGAATAATTTTGGTGCTGAAAGTGTCCAGAAGGGAAGAACAAAATTATAGACAAAACAAGTACGGATCTCATGCAATATGTATATTTAATAAATCCCTTTGTAGTACGGTTGTTTGTTTGTTTGTTTGTTTATTAAAATCGTGCTATATAAACAGTTGAAAGTAACAATAATTTCAGCACTAACTGCTGCAGTGTGGTCACAGCACTGTTAGCTGCAGCCCATGTAGCATACTGTATACCTCTAAAACTACCAACTCTAAGTCTGAAAAAATCCCCTAATTCTGCCTCTTCAGGCTCTCATTTTGCCACATAATTTTCCTTTGTTGACATAATTTTTCTGCTTTTATCTACTCATTCTCTTTGCTACAGAAACTGCAGTGATTTGATGTTTGTTCATCTTTAACCACAAGCCACAGTCTTTTCACCATATTTCTCTGCTGCTGTCAGAGGTACGTGGGCTGATATAATAATTAGTGACAAAATCTATTGCCTAAGTTTATTTCCCTTCACTGCAAAAGTACCTGCTGCCAGCAAGAAGGTGAATGTTTATTTCAGCTAAAGATTTATCACTGTGTCACAGAAACCTCTCTAAGTGAATTTTTTTTCTACTTCAGTTTGGAACACATTTCATACACTGAAAACAGCAGCAAATTTCTCTCTCAGGTTTTCCATTTAACTCATAGTCTCTGTTAGTCAAAACTTTTTTTATGAGAACATGGGAGTGAATGCAATAAAATTTATTATTCTACGCAAAGATCTAGAGATTTTATTTCAGCCATATTTATTGGAATACTTTATTTCTGATAAAATATCAACTCTACAAAAATTTTACACCATTTTTTGTCCTCAGCAATATGGAAATCTCATTTTTGAAACCAGTAGCACAGTGTACTGGTCTCATTGGTGCCATCTTCTGCATCTTTTTGGGTTTGATTCTGCATAACCTCAACGTGTTTCTTACCTATTAATTAAATTACCTTAAGAGGCCTTCTGGAATAGTTTTCTTATTTGCTATCCAAACAGGGATGTGGACAGAGCTGGAATGAGCAGGAAGACCCAGCCAAGTCAGTTTTTAGGTATCTTACTGCTCCACAGGAGTAAGAGATTTACCAGCACTTCATCTTCACATATCTGGGAGCTGGACTGGAAATAGAACATTGAGGTCTCTACAATATCTTTGTTTCAACTATGACAAGAACCTATACCAATTCTGCTGTTTCTACTTTGTTTAGAAACAAGCTTTGTTTGTATAAAAAACAGTTATCTATAACCCTCAGGTTAGAAGCCACATTCTCAGTGCAAGCTGTGAGATAAAAGGCCAGACACTAAAAGAGAGAGGAGGTTCAGCATCTCCTGACACATCCAAGTACACTGATACATTAAGACACTTCAAACCCAGGTCTGTTGTTAGTGAAGGATTGTGTGAGTGTGGAATTTATGAAGTGTTGCATGTTACTCTGTCCAACTGCACAGATACAGACAGAGAAAATGTGAGACCACTTTAACAGCAGTAAAAGTCAACCCACAGCAATCTGACAATAAATCCATTATTTGACGAGGAGGCTCCACTCAGCCAAACAAAAATAGAGTTAAATCCATACTTATCTGATTTTGGTGTTTTTACTGAGACTCCTAAAGAGAGTATTAGTTGGTGTTAATTACTACTAGTTCTTCCCCGCTGATACTTGGAAAAATATCATAAGCATTTCATTTTCTCTTATGAGCACAAAAATACCCATCCCTTTTTTAATGACTGACAACAGGATACTACTCTAGAAATCAGAGATTTAGCTCTAACAGCTGTCTCATACAGCCCAAAATTGTTTTCATTTTTCCTTATAATACAAAATAATACAAACACTGCACCTTAGCCCTTTGAAAAAGTATGTTGAAAGTTACTGCACATGCAACAGAAGTTTATTATGCAGCATTAAGGATTTAATAGGGTAAAGATTATTTCTTATATGCAGCATCATAACCACTATTATTTATTTATTTATTTATTTATGCATTCTTCAGTACATCACTGAGATCTGGAACTAATGTTTGGAACCACAAGGGAAAGAACTGGCATGCTTGTACCTTTCTATAATGCTTATAATGGGATTTATATTGTAAATGTTTTCCCTAGAATGTATTTCATTTATTTCTCTATTTTAAAATTAATCATTTGTTTTAATGGAAGAACAAAGAGCATAATTTCCTCGCTCGGAGCAAGCACATTAAACTGCAGCTGAAAAGCAAGGCATAAAGGAAGTTCTAAACAAACCCTAACACCCTTCCACAGTAGTAGCACAGACCAGCCCCATGCTTAGGCAAACTGAACCATGAGGTTGGCCATGTGTCTTGGCCTTTCACCTCTGACCTCATCTAATATTTTTTGACTCTGCTCTTCACTGCGTTACTGTTATTCTACTATTTTAAGCACAAATCTTGAGGAGAACTACAGATTCATTGTTTTACAATCCCTACCAAAGAAACACTGATACTTTGCATAAATACTTTCTCTTTTTAGCTACTCATGGGCTGTCAGCTATTGAGGGAGCATGACAACGGTAATGGTTTTAACCCTGAGGTTCCCATCAAAATGTTCCTAAAGCTACAAAATAGATAGGGGAAAAATAATTTGTTCTACAGAGGTGAATGACAGGAGGAAGGGAAAGTACAGCAAAAATGTAAGTCTTTGTATAACCATGGAATATCATGCAATTACCTTTAAAGGTCACCTTTGATTCCACCTAAGCAGAGTCCACACTACTGTCTTCTACCACTATCATTTATTTCTGTCTATACGGGAACTTCTGACCCAGCACACTAATGGTTCGAAATGTAGACTAACAAACCAGCTCTCCTGCACTTCCAGAAAATTTCAGTTCAGCACCCGTAGCTGCACACACTAAGCAGCCCATCATTTAACTTCTGAATGCATTGTTGAGTCACTATCTGGTATAGTCACTCAAAGAAAGTAAATGTCTGGGCAATTTTTTCTTTTTCTGTGGATTCAACTGCAAAATTAAGGGGTTTTAGGGTGATTGTTATAAAACAATGGGAATACCTTCTTGGAAATTTTTTCTCAAGGAACAGAAAGCTCAGAATTATATCCTTATTTCAGCAATACCAAGGATACAGTCTTTTGATGGATATGCAATATTGTGAAGCTCTTTTGTACAACTAGACTATTAGGAAAAGAAAAAAGAATAATCTGATAATATGCAGATTTTTTTTCAGGATTTGGTTTTGGTAAAATAAGAACTGTTTTAAATAAATTAATTAACAGAGCTCAAAATTACAGTTTATCTGAGAGCTAATAATATTTAAGCACAATCATGTATTTATTTTTAAGCAGAAAATATTATTAATATATGAAAAAAATTACTTGAAAAAAGAACATAACAAAACTCTGACTAGTTTTTCTTTAAAACAAAAAAGTCTCTAATAGAAACCAGAAAGGCAAACCAGAAGAGGGGTTCCATGTATAATAAGCAACTAAGTAAAAACACTCATTTAGGCTTCCTACACTGAAAAGAAGAAAAGTGTACTCTAACAGTACAGAATGCTATTATGACAAGTATTGTCATTATAAACATAAAACAGTATGAATAAATTATTAGTCTTGCTTTCCCATCTCACTTTCAATACAGGCAACCAAGACAATTCATAAGAAGCATTACTCCTGTTTCCCACCAAGGTTCAAACCCACCTCGAGACTGGTGATGGGCACAAAGGCAAGCTATGGTCATTTATGTTCTTGAAATTTCCATATGCACATTAATTTCACTTTTTCCATGAAAAAAGTAATTATGATTCCATCACAATACTCTTAAAAGGTGCAACACCTTCATGTTACTTTGTATTTCCGTGACACTTTAAACCTTCAAAATGTTGTACAAACATTGATAAACTCACAGTACTTTGATGAAGCAGGCAAATGCTGTCATGTCAGTCTAGTGATGCGGGAAAACAAATCACAAACTAGACTGACCTACCTGAGCCTGCAGAGTCTATTAGGGAAGAGTCAGGAATGAAATCAGAAAATGTCACTATTCCAGTTGGCATACTGGTGTGTTCTATTCTGAAACCCCTTTTACTGTTCTTTCTGACTCTGATCAAAACCATCATGTTTGGAACATGATTGTCACTTAACTATAAATGTTATTCATCCTTTTTCCCTTCAGAAATGTCCTCTTAGGCAAATACTCAAAACATCATATTTAAAAAGTACTATTTTTTTCATGAGTAAACATTTCATTTAAGAAAGTTTTAAATTTTAGAAATTAGGCCTTTTTCCATTTTTTAAAAACTGCTCTATGAAAGTTTTGCTATGCAATCTTTAGTTAATGTATATACAAGTTGTCATACTTCAAATACTTTATGGAATTAATGATGGTGGAATATGGCATAAAAATAATGTGAGCAGCATTTACTTTATTTGTGCAGTACTGACCAAGGTTCCCTGCCTCCTCTAGTCAGATTTAATCATGTATTCTTCACATACTTCTAACATTTAATAGTCCTTTTAATAAGAGTCTGCAATCACTGGCAGTAAAATATTATTATCTTATTTCTCTTGTTCACATGAAGAATATCCTGTCTCTATTAAAGTTTTCTCATCATCAAGATATGATCTTTTGCTATTGTATAAGTATGTGACAAGAGAATGTCACACGTAGTATTAAATGATAGCATGTTCCCATTTTTTATTTTTAGGCATGATTATACAAGCCTAAAACATGACACTGTCAAGAAATCACATTATTTAATATTCAGAATGAATAAAAATCAAGGATAAGAAACAAATGCAGATACCAGACTCCACAAGACAAAAAAAAAAAGGCCACTTCAGTAACGCTTGAAAAATGAAATTAGCACTGGATTTTTGCAGATGACCCCCTGTGGCATCACAGCAACAAAGTTATGCAAAGCTTCACACAACTAAAAGGGCCCTCTGAGGGCTCTGCTTACTGATCTCTGGAAGGAAAGGTCACAGGCAATGTTGGAGGATTTTCAGCAGGGCTAAAAGGCAGGAAACAGTTGGAAGGAATGAAGAAATATTTCACAGGCACTTATAAAAATTTTATGGGGTTTGCATGTGAAGCAGCTCAACTGTTTGTAAAACTGTCCAAGACGTAAGCTCAGTAAAACTACACTATTCTATAGAATTTGCATTTTAGAATGACCATTAGTTACTAAGATACATATTGCAGTACTACATTTAGCTTGCTAAAGAAGAAAATGAAGCACTTAAATATAAACTCACAAAGTTATTATTCAAAGAGAGAGAAAGCAAAACAAAGACAACCCCAAAAATATTTATTACTATTGCAAACTATGCTCTCCTTCCATGGACTTTAATCAGGCATCTTCCCTTTATGGAAGAATACTGCTTCTGATTTTCATTTTACTCTTCTAGTGGCTCTCATGGATTTAGAGGAATACTTATATACATTTATAAAAATAATTGAGAAAATATTCAGCATTTTAGAATAGTGGATAAATTGTGATTTAAGTGTGCACTTGATTCATGTTTCCATTAATCTCTCCTCTAAGATCACACTGGCTTGCAGTGGTATTTGAAACATTCATCTGAGCATCTCATTTTCTCCTTTTCACTGCCAAAGCTTTTGAATTTTCTGACTGAGTAGTAGATTGCAGTGCATACAGTGATGTTTCACAGAAGAAAAAAAATAGGCATAATTCTTTATGCTGGTTTGTTGGTTTTTTGTTGTTTTTTTTTTTTTTTCACAAATGTAGCTACCAGGCCAAAATGATAAATTGACTATAGCAAAATGTGTGTGACAAGCACATGATTTGGTGCTCCTGCCAGCAGTCTCCCACAGCAGACTGGCAGTAATCATTCACTTTTCATCACTGTCTCATTCTATGCTTCGTATGAGAGCTTTGGAACCCTCTTCTAACTGCATGTCCTACATAAAATCTGAAGTTATGATCTCCTCCAGCCTCACTGATATTTTTCCTTTCTATCAGAAAGACAGCACCAAAAATTTATACCGCTAAGAAGCCAGCTCCAGCAGCAGGCAAAGCAGGCAGGCAGTAGCCTGGGGCATCTGACAGCTGTTTTTTCTGTATCAGGAAAGAGATGGTCTGGCTGTGCTTGCCTACCAGCGCTCTTCCACCAGCGTAATTTCTGATTAAACTCTGCTAAGCCTTTTTAGTTGCCTCTGTCACTAATCAATAAAAGCAATATTGCTACTGCCAAGACAGCCTGATTTGGCTCTAACAGAAAAACTAAACTATATGGAAGAAAGCATGTCCCTTTCCATAGGCAGCTTCCTCCATCTACTTACTGTTTGCTCGTAATTTGCTAATTTCATGCTTGTCTAATTTAATATCCTCCCCCATTGCCTCAAACGATGTCTCTATCTGTGCTCAAAAGCTACGTCTCTAAATGCTCATAATCATACTGCATGCCAATGTCTCCTAATCACTCTTGCCAGAAATGGAAAACAGCACAACTCAGAGAAGCACAAGAGCTGGATACTTTTCAAAACTCTACAATTCTGCACCTTTAAGTGACACTGTTTTACAGAACAGCAGTAACTCCCATTCCTGTGCTTCCAGACTATAGTTCAGGACATGTCTTAAAATCTCATCTTCTAAGGATCCATAATTTTATCCAAACAAATTCATATAAATTTGGTTTGTACAACATCACTTGGATGGAATAGCCCATAATCTGTCTCCCATATTCAGTCAACTCATACATCTATGTACATCTGATTGATTTTACAACCTTTACCTTAACTGGCAGTATGAAATAAGTAAGCCATGAACTTAGGGATGAACATAGGGATCATGAACCATCCCTATCATGTTTTGCTCTCCGTATCTGGAAATAGCTAGAGAAAATAAAATCCATAGCATCCATGGGCTGTTTTCTGAAAGGAAGATAAACATGCCCAAAATTCAAAAGCTTGTGTATTCTAGGTGACTTAACGACTCACACCAACAACATCAGAGATTAACCAAGCATTTAAAATAGACTCTAACAAGTTCAAGTGTGAGGAAAAAGAGCAATGCACCATCAGAAGAAACAAGAACCTTGGCTGTGTCAGCTGGCAAAGGCTATAGGCTCATGTGGCAGGGAAAAATATGAGAGCAATTGTAAGTTTGAAGACAAAGGACAGTTTGGAGATGTGCTCTCAATGAAAAAGACTTGTGGGTCTCATGGGACCGTGAGCCACCAGAAAACACCCATAAAGGTCAAAAAATAAGCTGGTGATATTGAACACCCACTAAAGACCTTGCTTCTATGTGCACATCTGTATGTCTTCTGTTATTATTGTTCCTTTTAGAAGACCCTTGCAAAGATCATGGAAATTATGAAAATAAGCATTCCCATACCCTAGAGAAGAAACACAGCCAGAGACCATGACAAATGAGTTTTACACCTTGTCCCACATACTCAGTGTTCTGCAAAGCTGTTTGAATATGCTGCTGGCTTATTTGCCAAGGAAAGTTGCCACAGCTAGAAGAAAGTCCACCAAATTTGATCTCCTTCTACCCCCAACCGTAGAAGAGACAGACAAAATTGTGCTTCTAATTTTGCCTTTAAAAACATCTGTCTTTGTGGTCCAAAGACCACATTCCAATTCCAAAGAAGATATTTATTAGATATTGTAACAACTGCAATTTTAAAATTGTCTTTCACATGGCACACTATGGTGCCAGTAAAATACTGTCTGGAAAGTTATCTACAAAAGACTCCAAATGACATTTTAACAGAGTGAAAAGTGTCTGAAGACAGTGTGTAGGTCAAACAAATCAACCAATTTAATTTCTTACTCTCTGCTACACTAACTGGTTCAACTACAAACGGCATGATGCTATCTCCCTCCAAGTCAGTTTGCTGACTGCCTCCATCAAAACTTAATTGAAAGAAGTGGGTCCTATAATTTAAAATGAAATAGGCTCAGCAGGTGAGCAAGCTTTGTCAAGATTGATTACTGAGTATTGATTTCTCTCCAATTGTACAAGTTACACTCCAAAAGGCCACCTGCACATTAACCTAGAATACATAACATCACCTCAGGCTAACATCTATCAAGAGGTTTATATTTTTGGAGGATGCAGTCTCGAGTCCTTTTCCTCACCCGTACATTCAACGCTTCCATTTGAACAGTATCCACACTTCTCCCTAAATAAGTATTATTTGCATTTAACTTTTCAGAAAGATTTCAAGATAACTAACTACTCAGGAAAAAATTCACGTAACCTACCACTCAGCTAATTGCAAAAATTGTAAAGAAAATCAGACAAGATCTCCCATAGCAGAAACTGATGCAGCAAGAGCAGAGTGGCTTACTGTGGTCTGGAAGCTTCTGCCTGGTCTGTCTGAAGCTTCTCGCCCCCTTCCACTTCCATGGTGCAGTAGACAATCCGATTGGGAGCAACTGACTTTAAACCTTGTACCTCCATTATAACAATCTGAGGAAAAGAAGGCAAATAGTTTATCCTTCAGAAAAAATGACATAGCACAATTACTGCAGTCGTAAGCTATGCAAAGGTTAAAAAAAGGGAAAAAAGGAAAAATACTCAAAATCCCAAAGTCCACTCACTCAAATCTTAACAGACAGGAGAGTTTTGATTTTATCTTCTTTTTCCACTTTCAACAACATATAGAAGGAATTGGAATTTTTGCTTTGTTTCTACTTAGAAAGTGACCAAAATCTCACTCCAATCACAAATTAAATGCCAATAGTAGAACTTGAGACTAATGTCTGAATATAATTCTAAATCTTCATACACGAGAAACTGTATCTTTTAATCAGTCATCTAAGTGAATATTTATAGAACAAATAGGTTACTGAATCTGATGGCAAAAAAAAAAAAGTACGTCGATCATATCTAAAAAGGTAAGTTATGATGCTATGTCACTGGAGGCTGCAACCCTTGAACTTTAGAAGGGATTTGGTGTTGTGCTGAGCAAGAGGCAGGTCAGAGCACTGCTATCAGCAGCTCCTGTAATCTTTTTCCCTACTATAGACATTCTTTCCTTCTCCCAGTGCAGTACTTGCAGTCAGGCTCAGTGTGCATATGGGGAACAGGGAGAAGAGAAACAGAAAAAGGCACTGCTACCAGCTGTGCCCTGAAAGTTTTCCTCATTGGGGGAATTAAGAGCTTGGCAGATCCTCTAGATTTTCACCTCCTCTAGACTACCCTACACTAGCTCAGAAAAGCCAAATGCAGCTCTACTTTAAATGCTCTCTGTCTTTTATAAATCTTGTCACAGTGTGAACTTACTGGAATTTTTGCATTTCAGATGTTTCTAATTCAGAAGACTTGAGAAGACAGTCAGGTTCCCCTGCTTTCTTTGGAAAAGCTGATTTTCTTGCCAGTTACATTTGAGCCTATGCAAAGAAACTGGGAAAAATGTACTCTATCAGCAAGAGAAGCTGTCCTTAACTGAACCTTACCTGTAAACATGTAAATTTGTTTAATTTGTTTTAAAGGTGCCAGAAGTAATGACTACTTTTGGTCTCATTAGAGGCAATTGGCTTCTCAGGTAAGCAAGCAACCACTAAAATATGTTGCTATTAAACTTCTTTGCACGTGTGCCACTTTGCTCCATTTCAAGTAAATTAAACCAGACTTCACCCCCAGCTATAAAATCCTTTGTACTTTAAAACTCCCAGAACGTTAGTAATAGTTATATGTCTTGCAAAATTGCTACTTTGTAAATATTAGAGATACAACAGTCATAGATCAGTTAGACCATTTTTATATTACCCATAAATTATCAACACTGTCTACTATGCTTTATAAATAATAACAGCAATTCAGGGAGAATTCCTCTTTTTCAACTATTGTTGTCCAGGAATTCAAGTACTTAGCACTATGGATCCTTCTAGGTAGTACTGCCTATATGGTCTTTCCACATACCAAATATATGTCCTTGCTGAATATTGACTTCATGTTCACTCATTTTCATGTTGATACTTCTTTTCCAGGGTTTCCAACTTAATTGCATAGGACATTTTATTTTGGTAACGATTCTGGATACCAGCAATGGAAAAAAAAGTTGCATTTCATTCCTTCCAAAGGAAACTGTCACTAGAGAATGTATTAGCTCATTAGCTGATAAATAGCCTCCTAAATGCTTGTCTATTTTTGAAACTGTCAAACAGTTGAAGAATATAAGTAAGTCTTCTCCTACTACTATGATTTTCATTTTTTTTCTCTAAATTTCTGCAAACAGGATATTTAAGGAAACATTCAACTTGTAAAAACAGTGGCTGTTGCTTGCAGTGGTGCTCAGGAATGTCTCTGACCTTAGTCAGCAAGGTCCACTCCCACTAGCACAGCGTTAATATTACTAGCAAGTTCTACTGTTTGTAACAACACACAATGACAGCAAGAACCTTGGCCACTTTACTCCCCATCTAGAAATTTTTGGGTTCTTCCACTCTGTCCTACATGATGTAGATTTCCTATTCATTCATGCTCCAGTTCTGCAGCCCTCAGTGGGGATTCTGCTGGTTACCCCACAACAGAGTCCCCACACAAGATGTGACATAGATACCTTTTTTATGTGTTATTCAAGAAATGCGAAACTGTGTACATTTGACTTCACATTTTCAAAAAAGGAAGTACTCTGTCTTCAAGGAAAGGCAATCAGCATTTCTTATTTGGAAATTTGCATAGAAAAAGATCACATCTTCCGTATTTCAGTCTTAATATCAATGCAACCTCTTCCTTTTGCCCTTATATCTTCTGAGATTTTGCTTCCCAAGAGCAAAATATGCATGTACTGTTTGGCAAGAGAGTCAACTTATGTGGTTACTATCATGTTTAAAATGAAAATTTGCCCTATTAAAAACAATCATATGTAGACTAATACTTTAATTCTTTGCCTTGCACAGGATGAACTGTAGATTACTTATCTTGCAGCAAATCTCCTTATTGCTCATGGGCAAAAGGAAAAAAAAAATTAGTTCACCAGATCTAATGGTCTGTATTTCTGGTGGGAGAGCAGAGGGGCTATAAACAAAATAAAGCTGCTATAAATTTTCCAGAAATTATATCTCCTGTCATTTTTCATTTCATGATTGTTTCAAACTTTTACTGTGCTTTCCCCCTAAATATCAGACCATTTCTAGTATGTAATAGTTCTCTCTAGAGGGACAAAGAAGGCTTTTGTTCCTCTTACATCTATCACCAAGCACATTTTCTTGAAGACCAGAAATATTATTGCCAAACTTTTTAAGGTACTTTTTAAATTTTTCAGAACTACTCTTGTAAATGCTATTTATGGACCATTCCAGGCTTGGTATTCCCCTTGAGGCAGACATGGCACACGTGATGGAGACACACAGGATTCAGCACAGGAGTTATAAATACTTCATCTATTCATATTCTTCAGCGCAAAGGACTGCACTCCAGTTTTACATGCTAGATGAACTAATACTTTTTGGCATATAGAATGATGGATCTTACTACTCCTTGAAAACTGATTGCTGGGCTTTTACGTTATTAGTTAGCAATGTTAAAATTGCATATAGTTGGTAAGTAATTTCTCTGTTTCACAAAGAATTGAAACTTTGTCCGTATTTGATGTTTTAAATTCTAGATCTTTAATGATGACATGGGAAAAAATTATCAGACTTTTCAATACATGAAAAACATCAGATACTAGTTTCACTTGAGGAAAAAAATAATTAAAAGACAAAAAATTTTTTATTTCTTTTGAACTCTTTAACAATTGAAATATTTATTGTATAACATTACCTGCTGTCTTAAACAAATTAAAGCCACTTCAAGTGCATAACACAAGCATGGCACCTTCTGAACAACAAATACACAATGTACACTCTGGCAATGTTTTGATTCTATTTTTATTGAAAGTGAGATAACCATTTCTTGGCATGCACGTTTGCAGAATTGACGTGAGTTATGAGGCCAGGCTGGAGGGGGCTTTAATCAGTTGTCTCTGGTGGAAGGCACTGATGGCAGGGGGGTTGGAACCTTAAGGTCCATCCTTAAGGTCATCCTTAAGGTCCCTTTCAACCCAAACCATTGTGTAATTATATTCTGTTGTCAGAACTGTTTAAACAGCCAGATGTATTTGTGGCTGCCTCTTGATGAGAGTGGAGGCCTATACAGATTAGGACTGCATCCTTACAGGCAGACTTCCCGCAAAATCTCAGAAAACCCAGATATATTCTTGAGGAAAAAGCAGAAATTTATTAAAAACTGCTATGGTCTTCAGTAAAGAAAAATCACTATGTTTTCTCTAAACGCTTCCTGAGAGAAAATGCTATTTGTTTATAAAATTCTATGAATGTGTTCCTGACAACAACAGTGTTTCACTATAAAATTTAAAATTATACTTAGCCATTTAACGAACTGGATTTCATTTAAAGTTACATTTGTGTGGGAGATTCAACTTCCCACACTGCTGTATGGGCCCAAAAACAAATACTGCTGAAAGAGGAAAATGGATCCTACAGCTGTATTTTAAACCCTAATTACCAAAGATACAAAGCACAATTTACTTCTTTAACATAACATTTTAACATTAACAAGAAAGGACTAATAACGAAAGTATCAAAGCAGATATTCTAGCAATTTAAACCATCAACAATTTTTCTGTGAAATTTGTGATTACCTCTAATGTGAAGGAGAGAACCACATCAGACTTTGACAGCTGAACTTCATTTTCATCTCCTATGTCCAAGAATGCAGAATTCTGTGATCGCTTTAACTTCTGCAGTTTGAATTCTGGCCCACCTTTAGATACTGGCAGACTTTCCAAATTTGCCATCAGTAAATTCACTGAAGATCGCAACTCTTCTATGTACATGTTCTCCATTTCCCTTGTTACAAATTTTGGGAATTTTCTTTCCTTGGAAAATATATTTTAAAAGTTAGGGTGGAAAAAAAATCCCACATTATACACCATGTTAATTTCCCAACTTTCTTTCAGTTAAGATACAATAAATAAAAATATAAGTCATAATTTCAGTTTCTATCTATTTTTGTGCCTTCAAAATAGTAATGGAAAGGCTAATCCTGATGCAGAAATACAGTAAATTTTGAAAAGAAGAAATAAAATAAAAATGGAACCTTGCACACCTCCCCGAATCATTTAACCATAAACCCAAGTTGAAGAATCAAACATTAGGTATTTATAATTACAGGTGTTTTAAGCATATGAATGAATAATATAACTTTACCTTCAGTATTTTTTAAACTGACATTTATAAAATGACCTAATAGTCCACTAATAGTTTTGTTATTTCATCAATTTGCCATGCTACCAAAAATAAGTTAATCACATTCATGCTTCTAATATAAAGCTAATTAAATACAACCATGACAAGAAATTCCTATCATTGTTTCCTTTATTTTTAATAAGGGGTCACTAATTTTGAAAGTAATGTTTAATTGCTATGCACCGGTTTATTTTAAATAATAATCTCTCTCTTAAACATTGGAGATAACTTAAAAATAATTTTTATCCTCTGTAGAAGCTAGACAATAGTATTTAAATATTGTGTTTATAACAATAAACACAAAGAAGAAACATATGTACATGCATAGTGCATACATGAATACATACAGAGCCAACTTTATGCACAGTTTCTCCAAATATTGAATATTAGATGCTTAGGAGAGTGTCATTCAAGAATATGCAAATTATTCTAAAATACATGTTTTACATATAAATGAGAAAGAAACACCAATCCCAAAATATTGTTTGCAAAGACAGGCACCTTGCTCCTAAACCAGACAATTTGTATCGTTATATGTTATAAGGCCTATCATAAAATGTTTTACATTAAAGCCTTTACAGTTGATTTTGTTTCAATAACAAAGACCAAGCAAGTTGACTGTGACTACAAATTCCTGCATTAAATAGTGTGGACTGGCTCATCACAGCATGACAGAGCCAGTAAATTACGTCTGAAAAAAACCCTTAAAATAAAAACAAGTAATTTATAGTTAGAGACTCAAAACCAAGGTTCAGGGCTGTCTAGCAAAAACCCCAAACCCTTAGCAGTGTTTCTCAGACCATACTATATCCTATGAGCATCATTCAAATCATAATATGCTGACACCGAAGACAAATAAAACAGACTGTTATTTTGTTGTTATAAGATCTTTCCTCTTGCTAAGATGCTTTTTCTATCCCATGTAAAAAATGAAGAAAGTTGAACTCGCTGTGGAAGGAAATGTTGGATCACACCAGATATGACTTTCCAAAACCAAGTTTTGCTTTCTCCCCACCCCAGATGACAGACATTGTTCAGAGCAGAAAGAAATGTACCTGCCAGATTGTCTTCAAACAATCTTTTGCTTAATTTTAGAATCAGGAACAGGAAATACACATTATGGATCATCCCAGTCAATCTCACATGAAGATATGTTTTTAGTACAAGAAAGGAATCACTCACCCTTGCCATTTGTTCTGCCAGTTGTAGTCGTCCATCTAGTTCACGTCTTATCTGGGCTGCTTGCTCATCTCCATTATCCAACTTGGACAGAGAACAAAAATAAATCCAACTGTGAGAAATGCACTACAATTTATAGCAAGCAATGCAGGTAAATTATATTAGTTTTCATCTTAAAATCAGTGAAATACTAAGCAAATACACAGTTTTGAAGCTCACCAGGATGAAAGAAATATAATGGCCAGCAGTTAGGCCATTCCTTATTTGAGGGTCAAATCCATACCCAAGATAACTGTGGATATCAAGTTATGACAACCATTGGAGTAATTTTCAAATTGGTAAATAAAAACCAGAAAAGCATACGACACTGCATAGAAATTAATATAAATTCCACAATGAAGAACAGCTACTCAGATTCTTCTCAGTTCTGCAATTGAAATTTGGTTAAAAGAAACCACTAATTTGAAAGGACTTAAAATAGAGGTTTTGTAAAGAAAGTTTTGTTTGGTTTTTAAGAATAATTCACATTTACATGGACATTACACATAATGTCTCTCACTCAAATATAAAGTCATGTTTTTGAAAATTTACAGCATTAGAGATTATTGAAAAAGAGGGTTCATAGAAATTGCATTTAAGAAAAAAATTTTCTGCTTTCTGCGACAGTAATTTTACCATACCACAGCTATTCACTGATTGCATCAACACAAGAGATGCTTCCCCTGTCACTTAAACCTCCCATAACCTCTTTGTATTTTAGCAGCAGGGGACCTCACTAGAGAACACTCTACAGACACCAGAGACCCATTTTCAGTACATCAGATATATTAGAAGTCCTGACCAAGCAAACCAATGTTTCCCCTAAATGCCACACATACAGCTTTGGCAACCTGTAAAACCTAGGCAAATACACTGACTCCTCTTTTGAGGGGAGTTAATTCAGTAGGAACGTTCCCAACTGAGCAAAAACATGAGTAAGACAGGTTTTATTTCTGCAAAGATGATTATCACTTTTAAGGCTTCATCAGAAAAATCAGTACTTACGAGTGACTACACTTGGGTGAATAAAAAGTTACTTTATGTTTTAAAAAAAAGTGATAGGTCATCATATCCTTTTTTTCCCCCTACGGAGTTACATTAAAACAGCTTTCTAAAATAAACCTATCTCCGTCAGACATCAAGCCATTAATTAAAAAATGTTTTTACTCCTTAATGCTTGAGGTTGCCCTTATTTTTTCTCACCCCAAAAAGGGCAATCATCTTCAGAGATGGAGTGGGAGCATCCTCAAAATGCAAGTTGTGCAACAATTCTTACTAAGAGGATTTCAGTCACTTATATAAATGTCCACTTCTGAAAGACAGACCGAAGTTTTCTACTCCAAATTTCTGCTTTAACAATTTCAGCCAAAACACTCCCTTGCTTCTGAAGAGACCAGGGTAGACAATACACTGTTTCATCCATGGTAAGAGGAGTGGTGACCACCTTGTCAAAGAGTTCAAGCAGATTTTGCTTTGAAGTAGGGATCTGACATTTAGCAGTACCTCAACTGTGAAAATCAGCTCAACTCTGGTCACATTATGAACCTTTGAAAAATCACTTTTGCAGCAGTCAAGCTACAAACAGAGGCTAAATCAAAGTCTGCATTCAGACACATCTTCAGGTTGTGCTGCCCTCTGTCTTGAATCTGCCTAAGTCAATGCTCCTAAGTTTATCTGCTCATTTAAGAAAGACTGTAAACTTATCAGAGTTAAAAATTACTATTCAGAAATATCATGCTATCTTGCTTGACAAACTGTTGCTCAATTTGTATGCCTGAACAGCACAGAACAGAAATACATCTGAATAAATGAATGTTTCTATAACTGGTTGGAAAATGACGGCATACTCTGTGATTCCTATTTAAATATTTTTTTCTGTTTTTAAATTACTTACAAGGCTGTAATGTAGCAGTGTATTTTGGTCCAAAAGAAAAATTGTACACTGGAAAAAGGCCTGGTCAATGTGCAACTTAAGGTAGAAAAGGTACTAATGCTGCCAGAAGGTGCTGCGCTAAAGCTCCTGGCACTCACTGACATTACACACAAACTAAGTTAGATATGCCCAAGAAACAAGACCAGTTTGAATACATAACAGATGAACACATAACTTCTGCAAGTTATTGTTCTTTATATTCACAATGCTCAAGCTGACAGTTCCTCCATGTGACTATTTTATTAATGCTCTGTTAGCTTCCCTGCAGCTTCCTAATTCACAGTAACATCATCATGAAATTACAAATATATGCCCATAGCATTATAAATTAATTTCTCTACATTTAGGCACACATATCTAAGTATTTGCTCTTCTTTCTGCATGAAATCCAAAGTATTTTTTCACTCATTGTGACAGCAATGCTTGTTTTTCCTTTATAGCTACCTTTTGTCACACATAACCAAGACAGCCCTGCTGAGCTGAAAGGTTGTTTGCAGACGCCCCTGTGAGGTTACCTGCAGGGTCCATCCCTGACTGCTGCCAGACAGCCAAGGCAAAAACTTTCAGCATAAACTAAATGGAAGAAAGGACTTGGACCTAAATTGTCGAGATAATACAATCATGAAAAAAAAACAGTTTTCTGGAAGCAGCTAATGGTATCCAGGAGCAAGGCTGGGAGAGGACAGAGAAGTCCTAGTGCCCAACTTCGGTCGTCAATCATGAAAGCAGGAGGAAGGCAATGGGTGTAGGAGATGCAAATACTGGCAGTTTTCAGATCATTGTCCTTCCTACTCTTATCTCTGACTCTAAAAAAAGGAGTTTTCCCTCAGACAGATGCGGCGCCTCTCAGGCCCGCAGGATTTGTTCCTGTGCTTATCTTTGTACAGGCAGAGCTGCTGGGAAGGAGAAGACTGGGAAGAGATTAAAGGTGGCTGCAGCCCTAAGGAGCCACTGAACACAAACAGCCTGCAGAGATTCCCAAAGTTTCCCAAGTTTGTGAACCAAGATTAGTAATGAAAAACGGGAAAGTGGAAGGATCAACAGATTTCAGGTCAGGCCAAAACAGAGCAGCCAAACCCTACACATGAATGCAATCACTTTTGGACATTAATTCAAAGGACTTAACTTCTGAAGGCCAAGACTGTGATCGAAGTAAATTGCTTCCACTTCATATGGGAGGTAAAAACCAGATTTAATTAAAGGTCAGGATGTGTGGAGCTTTCCTAAGCTACTGCTGGACCTTTTGATAAACCTCCTGCTTTCTGTTTCACAGCAAGAAAGATACAGCTGTAAAAGTAAAGAAAATGTCATCACTCTATTTCAGAGGAGGCTGTACCGTTGAGTTTTAGTTGTAAGATATTTTCTCTTCCTTGTGCATAGATTATACAGAGGATTAATTAAGATTCATAAAAGAGATCAATAAAATGTTATTTTAAAAGTCTCATATTCTCTGCATGCTGTAAAATTCCTATCATGTATCACACAAATGGCTATGCTGACAGATGATTGTGATAGTGAAATCCTGTGGATTTCTCACAGAACTCTGCAAACCACAAATTTTAAAATCTCGTTTCCTAAATCTTGCTCTTCCCAACTCACTCCTTTTCCCAGTCAACATGCACAAACCCCTCAAAAATTACAAGTTTTGGCAAATATATGTAGAATTTTATTTTAGAATATGTGCAATAAAAAAATCAAGTGAAACATAAGGGGAAGGATGCCAAAAGAGTTAAAATTAAGAGGGAGAAGAGGCACCTACTTCTGAAATTATTTCTCTTGTAGAATGCAGTCGACATGTTTTCAGCAAATTTTATGACAAAAGATGAACTCTGATTAACCACTGAAACCACTGCAACCACTGAAACCACTTCTACTTTCAATTTGTCTGCATCAAGTTGACTTATAAAAGCTGCACAGGTCCAAAACCCACATTAGGTGTTCAAACAACTTCTCCCAATGCACCTGCAGGCCTCACAGGCTTTTGGTATTGATTTTGCTCTAGTAGAGCACAAGATTGCCTCTCAGACAACTGGCCAAGCTTATCATTCAGTTTTCTGGCAACACAGTGGCCATAAAAAGCTTAAGCATCTGCTAAACATAGTTTTAGTAAAAACTCCTATTGAGCGCTATTTTTTAATCAGTTTTGGGAGGGGGGAAGGTAAGAAGCAGTTTTATAACCATATAAATATTGAAATTAGGATGGAAGGTCTTTAGACAAACAGAGAAAGCAATTAGCACATCACTCTCTGTAGTGTGTCAATACTGTTAAAAACAAGTAATAAAGTAGGTAAAGAGCAAGGTCAGTCAACAGTCAAATATTCTACACTGGCTTCAGCTGAATAAAAAACCCAAAAATCCAATGAAATCAATGTTTTCAAAACCTGAGCCAGAGTACCTTCAGATATACATGAGATATAGGAATTCACTCAGAATTTTTTTAAAAGCTTGGCACTATCTAAAAAGCCCCAAAAAAATCATGTACAATCTCAGACAGTGAGAGATTTTGTTGCCTGAAATATTTTTATAAAGTCCTGAACCTGCTTATTTGATTTCAAAATTGATTTGTAAGATATCATTTATACTAATTGCTTGTACTCATTAAGTGCACTTATTACATACTGATTTGTAAAATATGGTTGTCACAAAAATATTAAACTCAAAATCTAGTCATAATTACATTAATTAATTAAATTAATTTAAAAATAATTCAAATTTGCCGAAAACCATATTGTAAACTACAATTAGAAAATACAGACTTTTAAAAAATCAAACATTAGAAGGATGCTTTAGCAGTTTCCAAATTAATCAAAGGTGCGAATTCAATATGGACTTTCCTTACATTCAAGGTTGGAAAATAAATTGTAGGCAGTTTTGAGTTTTCAGCACTGGTTAAAATGTCTCTCACGATTAATTTTATTCAGGGAAACCCAATACCAAAATTGAACTAAAACGTGCAATAAGACTTGAAAATAATCAGGAAAGGAAGTACCTACAATATTCAAGCAAGGCACCATGAATGCACTGGGAAGAGCTAACATAAGTTCACTGCACCCAGAATATGTACATATGTCAAACTTGCACTGTACATTGCCAACACTGCAAATGGTAAGACATTTGAAGAATTAAATACACACCATGTATTAATGAAGAAATCTTTATCAAGAAAGAGTTTGTTTAATACCATGATGTGCAATGCAACTTCAGTCAATGACTGCTTCCCTATCAGTCATCTTTCCTACTTGACTGCTATTAACCTTTTAGAGAAACTGTAAGTAGTGAAAAACCTTTTATTAACAATGAACTTGATTAACCCTGCCAGACAACCTTAGCCTTTATGGTGTGTCATGTGACATCTATCTTCCACTTAATATTAGCATTACTGAAGAAAACTAAAAAATAAATTAACAGTTCAAAATTTATTCTAGACCAATTTAAATGTAATCTTCAGTATTTTATTGCATATTTTGACCTACAGAGTTGAACTGATATTTTGTGAAGAGGACATTTGGAAAAGTAATGAAAATGTCTTTGCACAGTTAAGAATGAGATTTTTGTTGGTCTATTTGGATTTGAACAGAGCCTGGCACCATTTTTGTCTATGCGAGCTGAAAAGAAACTAGAGCTTCCCAACCAGGATTTTCATTAATTTATAGGCATGGTCCTTTCCACAACATATATATTTAACATATAATTGCTCTGCATCAATTGCTCAAATAAAAAATTTTATATTTTTGTTTTATAGTACTGATGGTGTTCTGATAACCTAAATTCCAAGAGTTGAGATCTGCTTCTTGTCTTGAAAAAATCTTGACAAGTAGTATGTAAACAAATAACCAGAATTCAATAATGAACTGCTACTAGTTTAAACTCTGACTTAATGCAAAGATAAAAGTTGATGCTTTATTCGGTTCACAGAAGCTGTTAATTATGCAATGTGGGCATTCAGTGATAAAGATACTCTGACCTAGATACAGATATTTTAAATATTTATTTATTCACAGAAGTCTGTTTAGGCAACAAGGAGAGAAAAATCAGACAGTATGTACTTAGACACGTAATGGTTTGTCTTTAGTTAGTATTTCTTTATGTACTACAGACTCTTTACTTAGCCTTGGAATAATTTTACTACTTGGACATTACTACCAGCAGATTCTGAAAGGGGGGAAAAGCCCAAATAAAAATAAATTTGAAAAAGAAAATGACAATACTAAACTCCCCCTGAATTTGGTACATATAGACCAGAATTGTGAGTGTTACAGGGCCAGCAGATGAGCTTATTTGGGTAAAATGCTGAGGCCTGGCTGCTCTCCAGAGCAAACATCTCTAATGATAGGTGTGGAGCCTGAGGAAATGTGTAGCATGTAATAAGGTACACCCAGGTAAAGTCCTATTAATGTCAAATCATGGACCTGCTCTGTCCAAACCTTTTTGAACTTCTGCCCTCATCACTCCCCATGACAAAAGATTTGGGAAGTTCTCCAAAAGTCATATACAGAAGCATTGCTTCCATTTTCAATCTCCTACAAATTTCCTTGAGTGTCTGAGTTTCTGGTGGTGTGGCATTTATTGAGTGAATGTACACATTCACCTTACCCACTACCTTCATAACTTTGTAAACGTCAACCATACTCCTGCCTGAAAAGCTTCTCAGCTGCAGACTGAGGAGTTTCAGCCCTTTCAGACTCTGCAAAAAGCTGCTGTTCTATGATTTTCAATGCCATCGTCTAGTCCTTGCTGACCTTGCCCATATCCTTCAGAGAGGGAGACAAAAGCTGCACACAGTACTGAATGTAAGGGCATAAGAAGGTTATGTACAGCAGGAAAATGATGGTACTGTTGTACAAAGAACTTGTGATTTCACCACAGGGAAACCAAACTGTCTTTCCTAGTTCTAATTGCCTGTGCTCAGTTCAGCACCTTCTGGACGTGCACTGGTTTATTTCTCCTCTGATATATCACCTTAACTTAGTTGCATTAGAGCTACATGAAATCCCATCTGTCACACTTCTGCCCATGCAGTTTTGTGAGATCTTCCTCGAGTTCCCTGCAGCTCAAGCAACATTAGAGTAGACAAAACATTTTCATATCATCTGTAAAGTCAGAGATTTCCCTTATACTGCCTTTTCAGGACACAATATATTGAATAAACATGCAACAATTCTCCTAAACAGAGTGAACCAAATAGAAACAACACTTAAATTCCCTAGGAACCAATCAAAAGGAAAACAGAAGAAACCTTTATCCAAAATCTCCTTTGAAAGCATCAAGAGTGTACCATAAAAATACTGCTACATCAACTTGGATATTTATGACAGAGTTTGTCATTCAGAAAAAAGTGTCATGGAGTGATGAGGAATCAGTCCACTGCCTATCTACAGCAGCACTGTTTTTAAATAACAAATATAAATATTAAACTTCAGAATTAGATGTGATTAGAAATCACATTAGGATTCAAATTAGTCAAAGCAGCAGGGGATTATAGAGGAGAAAAAAGATGTTAGCACAGGTCAGAAGTGCAACTGCAAACAACTGAATTTTCTGCCTTTCTTTCTCTTGGCATTTGCAACACACCAGATCAGCTGACAAACCCAGGTTTGCCCTTCTCACTGGTTGAAACTACTGTCTGCTAGACAGCATGAAAACACAAAAAGAAGCACATTATGCTGTGACAGAAGGGAGGATAATAATGACAGCCTCTTACTATCTACAGATTTAGTCACAATAAATACTAAGAATACATCCTACAGATAAATCCAGGACATGGATGCAAAGCATCATTTTTTTTTTATCAATAGAAATGAAAAAATAAGTCCACAATGTGCCATACTGTAAACACTTTTTATCTAACTCTATCTTGGTTTTCACATCTGGATTCAGGGACTCCATCAAGATGGAGTTTTCATACTCATCACAGCGCAGTCTTCCACACTATAAAGGTCAAACTCTTCAGCTGTTGCTAACTATGAAAATGCCTTCCACCCCAACTTTGCCACCAAAAAGTTATGAAAATCTACACACAAAATAACTTTTACTTATTTTTTTTCACTCAAGTCTTTGTCTTCTTACTTGTATTGGTGTTCTTCCTGCATTTAGGTAGGGCAAAAAGCTTCAGAGCTATTTACAGAGCCTATTGAACCAGCTAAATAAAGTAACTTTTAAGTCAGAAAAGTAGGGTCCCTAGGTAATTAATGGAGAGACAGAAAAGCCTCCTGAGTTATTTAAAGTGCTTAAGCAGTTATCTGTACGCCTACCATGAACACTGTGGAAGTCCCAGCTGCACTGGTAATCTCTGGTGAGTAAGATGATCAAAGAAATGGGCGTTTTTATTCTCTCTCTCACCTTCCCCCCGGACCCTGCTGAAATAGATACTGGCTGTCACCTTAAATACAACTTAGTTTCAGGTTCTGCCTAGGGAATACCCTCCCACACCCACCCCAGGCAGGAAGTGATGGGCCTTAAATGAGTTATGACTCATGTCCTGATCCTCCTTAGAAAAAGTCTTCCACACTCCTCCTCTCCCACCACCTGCCCTGAGATTACCATATCCAAGACAACTGAAAGAATAGCATGCAAACCTTGTTGGTATATGCATATTTATGTCCTAAAGTGGCTCACAGTGTTTTCTATTTTCCTGAAGTCATCCTTGCTTCATAAAGGAAATCCCCTCTCCTTTTGCAAACCCTACTCACTCTCCAAAAATATCATGCAGAATGTTTTCTTGCCTTATTAATCACTGGTAAGAATTTCTTTGGAGTGTTGAAACCAAAGGGAACGTATGCAATTAGGGCAATAAATGTTAATGAAAATTGCATTAGGTATGCAAAAGCATCTTGAATGTCATGTCAATATATTTTCCCAAATAGTTAAATATTAAATAACTAGACAGAATTCAGGCTAACAGCTTTCTGTAAATATGATGTGGAGATGCCAGAAGATAACAGAAATGGAATCCAATTTTCTCTCTTTCTGTTCCATTCTACAGCATAAACTGGAGAACGTTCTGTATTTCCACTTGTTTTAGGAGTCAGTGGTGATGTGATGTATAGATAACTATGCACAAAATAAAAAATTCTCAATAGTTGAGTAAAGACTGAAGAATAGACTTAATCTGGTGGTTAATGTATAAGAAAGCAAACTTTGTTTTGCATCAAGAGCATTTGACTTCCATATCTGTGAAGGTTCTGATGTACGGAGTGAGGCCCAAAACACCACAGTTTAAGGCTCGTCAGTCTAACAATCTAGTTTTAAATCCCCTATGTTAGGTTAGCAATCCTGTCCGCAATCACGTCTTTGCTTTCTTGTCACATTGGATGTGTCATCCTGGGCCATCTTTGTTCTCAGAGCTTACAGCCACCTTTGATGTCAAAGTCATGCCACTGGTATCCTCACAGATCAGGGGGCAGTAGCTGGAAGGCTAGAAGGGCCTAAGGAACCTTCATACCATCACAGACCCAGGCTAGAAGCAAGCATAAAGGTTTGACCAGCATAAGGGTGCCTTTGTCCAGGACAGGGTGAAGTTAACAAAAAACATTTTGCTTTGTCTTTCTTCTGGTCCCACCCTTGTGGCCTGAAGTGTCCAAGAACTACTCTTCCCAAAACAGAACTCACTCATCCACTTCTGCACCAGTTTTCTAGATGAACAACTGCAGAGAGACAGGGAGCCTTTCTCCTGCTGCTAGAAGTTACAAACTTCCAGATTCTATTCTTCTGGAAACGTGGAAACTGCTAACATTAAACATGTGTGAAAACACCATTTACAGAAAGCCTGCTATCCATCTTCAAGGCAAAATAGTTGCTCCAGTATGGTAAAAATGGATTGTCATTCAGATAAGTTTCCCAAAGGTGTTTCAGGCAAGATTCTGCTGTCTCCAGTCTCCTGACAAAAGACATCTTACAGTGAGATGACTGTGCCAGACTGACTGGAACATGAGTTTAAGGTGGTCCTAGGAATAAAACAGTTTCTCCAGAAACTGTGTGTACCTTGGAGGCTCTCTCAGGCGTGTTTCAGTACTCTTTTCCTTCATTTACAGGAAGTTTAGTGTTCCCACTTTATAAAAGCCTTGGCACTGCATGACCAGTTAGGAAGACAGCTTATTCAGAGGTGATACCAGGAGTGACTCTTCCTTTACATTATTTGCAAAGGGATATTTCTCCCGCCATAGCCCCAAAGTGTTTACCATACAGCACCTCCTTTCAACCCCAGCTAGAAGTTGACATTTCAACTAAATATGTAGACTCAATTTTATTTCAGATTTTTTTGGTTTATAGCTAAAATGTCTGGAAGTTAATTTATTTATCTGTTATCTCAAGAAACAGATTCCTATAAAAGTACAGATGAATCCTAATTTTACTCTCCTCTTAGTTTTTCCCAGTAGGCTGCAAACTTTTAGTCTGAAGGTTAAGTTTTTGATTTTTTAAAAATCTCTACTCATGTTACTGACCAAGGTTATTTTAGTTGGCCTGAGATTTTTTATATAATGCCTACAGCACTAAAAAGAAGATAATTCACCTACCTATAGAGGGCCTAGAGAGAGAAACAGGCACTTCCTTGTAAACATTTCAGAAGTTTGAAATTATGAACATCTAATCACAAATCAGACAGCTTTGGCAAAGACACTAGACTGAATCTGAACAACTGTCTTTGAGACTTGCAATATAAAGGATGGGAATAAATAAAAGGATAAGCAGCATCTCCCTGCATGATGGTTATTCTGTTGAGAATCAATCCTCTTTCAAGGTGAGCAGGTATCTGGGATGGACAGCCTGAAAGCTTAGAGATTGAGAGATTAGATCCTGGAGATCAGGACAGCGTCAGCAGAGGAGACAGCTGAAAAGGTGTCCTGAGAGTTCTCTCATTTTTAGGAAAGGAACAAAAATGCCTTCTAGAGGACAAAACAATAAACACACAAATTGTATCTCATTCAAAGAGAGCTGTAGATTTCTCAGCCATTTTACATAAACAATTACTCTTCCACAGGGCAGTCCAATCTTGTATTATGGAGGTGCTATTACATTTCCATTTAAAACATCATAGAACCACAGAATAGGAAGGGTTGGACATCTGGAAATCATCTAGTCCTGCAAGCATAGCGTCCAGATGGAACCTCCCTGAGCAGCCTTTTCCAACACTCTGCCACTCTCAACATAAAGAAGTTCCTCCCTTGAGTTTATGGCCAAAATATGTATCTATCATGTATCTAGAGAGAGAGAGAGAAAGAGACAGCTCATTTCCATATTCACCTGCATCTTTGCCTCTGGAGTGACTGGGGTGCAGGAACCCCTAAGGACCTTGTCCTGGTAGCCAGCTGCAAAGAAACTTCCTCTGAAGAAGGAAGAGCTAAGAGGGTTCTCCCTCAAAAACTTCAAAAATGGGGGAAAAAAGCAGCGAAGCTTCAGAACAAAAAATTCACTATCAGTGAGCCAGAGAGATACAGAAACAGGGTCATTCTCTTCCTGTGGCTTTTCCACAGGAGCAGCCTCACACTGGCTGCTAAAGTCACCTCAGGATGAAAAAAAGATGCAGAGAAACAAGTGATTGTCTAACCAAAACTTCTTTACTTCCAATTGATGAAGAGGAAATATAGAACACTATCATGTCATAAGAAGTACAGGTGAAAAATTCATGCTAAGGGTCATTAACTTATTCAGCTTTCTCACAGGGATTCACACAAATGCACATATAAGCTAGCAGTCAGACACATTAATAAACTTAATCATCAGTCTGGAAATGTGGCTGTAAAAATGATTTGTTTTGTACTCACCTACCTGAAGACATAGAATCTCTCCTTAAAAAAGATTAAAAATTTAAAAAAATTAATAATACAACAGCCTTTAGTAGAAAAGATTTATATTTATTGCTTAATACCACAGTAGACAAATTTTATTCTCATCTGGTAATATAAAACATGATGAGTCAAATGCACTGGTGATTTTAATATAAGTGCAAGTTAAATGCCAGATATATTTGGCTTTGAGTGTTCAGGCAAGCTTAACTCCCTTGGATCTATAACTCAAGCGAATGTCAAAACACCATTAATTACTTCATTAAAGCTCCAAAAGAGTATTTAGTGGAAGAAACACAGGGAAGGTAAAATTAAAAGCTTAAAAGGATCTCCTTTAACAAAGCCTGGAACAACTTCCTTATTTCTTTGTGCTAACACAGTCCTTCTGCTCCTGCTCTCACTGAATGCCAAAGACAGTCTTAGAGAACAAAGCAGCCAAAATCCCAGTGTCTATGAATTTCCATCCTCAGAGAAGGCATAAGACAGAGTAGGGTAAGGGGTGATGGATTCTCAGCTTCTCTCTGCTGATTCCCGGTCAGGCCTCTCTCGACAAGAGGTGATACCCAGAAGAAAATGCTTACGAGGATGCCAACTCAGACAACACAAGTAAATCCTCCAGTCTGTGAATGCTGATAGACTTCCAGTTTACAAGAGACTCTAAATGTCCAAGTCCCTCATGCAGATGCACAAGAGAAGCCACATATGCATAAAGAGCTCCATGATAGAAAAATCCACATGAAAATTTCATCTTAAAATCAAATGTGCAAAACTATCCTTCAGAGTTTTTTTTTAACACTTTTACTGGACAAATAAGGCTTTGAAAAGTTTCATGGTTTTCAGAAGATCCACTTGTTCTTCTTTTAAATGTGTATGTCAAAGCCAATTTTCCTCATCCAATAGCTGAATAGAAGTATACTGCAATACCTCAAGTACTGAAAATGTATTAATGCTGCCAACACACCATTTCTCCCTGGTATTTTCTCAGTATTCCTTTAGCTACAAACAAAAATATTTTGAAGTACTTCATTATGTTAGCTACAAATAAAAATATTTCCAAGTATTTCATTATGTAGCTTGCATGACTTCTAACATTGTTCAGAGTCAGATACTTAAGCATGGTAAAAAGGTCACTTACTTTTCTGAGGATGTTTTAATATTCTTCCCATCACTCTTCTATTATTAGAAGAAATGAGAACAAATAATAACCTTTGGGGCAATCAGAGATTTTTTTTCCAAAGTTAATTCTGCCACTATAGGAAAAAAACATTTGTTTACAGGAGCTGAAACATTCTCCACCCAACCTATTTAAATACCATCACTGCATGCTAACAAAACTGAAGCACCTGGGGTTACAAGACTTTCTTTTTTATCAGAACTCGTGTTATTAAGCTGAAAATCCAGACTGGCCTGACACACACCACTCATTTTAGCTCCGAATTTCTCACAAGAAGATTACAGAAGTAATCTTGGGAGGAATAGTTGTGGTTGCAGCACTATTCCCCAAAGCACTGAAATTTTTTTGTCTTGAGCAAGACCTTTCCAAACCCCTTGAATGGAGGTAAAATACCAATGAAGCATCTCAGGAAAAAAATTAAGAAAATGCAACTACTGAAATAACTTCATATAAAAATCCTATATACATGTAATCAAGAGTGACATCTCATGAAAAAAAGGCAATATCCAAAATCCTGTAGGAAATGACAATTTATTTCTTCATTGCAATATTTGGTTTGAATTATTTTACTCAAGAACAGACAGTGGCAGACTTTTTTACCCCTTGAAGAGGATAAAAACAATCAGAAAGCAAAATCTTTTTTTTTTTGGGGGGGGGGGGAGGAGGGCATGGAGGAAGATGTATTCTGGTATTTACATGTACTAGAAACTAAAAGCAAAATTGTGAATAAGCCTGAAGTGTGGTTATTTGAGTTTTTCTGCTATAAAAGGCATGACAGACACACAGGTTGACAGACATACAGGGCAATTTTAAGGACTGACCTGTGCTGTAAGGAAGGACATTGCTATTATCCCATGAAAATGTGCAGAAACTTTCTAGACTCTCATTTAGCATATAAAAATATAGTCAACATTGAATACTAACTGTAACTCTATAAGTCTCCCGCAGTCCCACAAAATTACTGCATTTCTAGAAGAAATCTCTCATACCACTGCAGTCCTTTCTGCTCACTGAGAAGCCTGACAGCTCCTACCCTCACTCCTGCCCTGTCTGCATCCACTCTGCAGTGTCTGCAAAACTGCCTTTTATCTAGAGAGCAAAAAACCTGCCCCATGCTGGGGTTTGCATCAGCCATCCAGCAGTAAACTCTTAGCAAGTAAGGCCTGAAAGTAGCAGATCTCCTGCATAAAGCAGGTGATGGGCACAGGACTGTGGTATGGTTTTTTGGGTTTGGGTTTTTTGTGGTTTTTTTATTTTGTTGTTGTTGTTTTTTGTTTTTTTTTTTAAAGAGCAATAGGAATATCTTGAGCCAGGCAAAAGCACATTTTAAGTTTTCAAAATACACTGGCTTAACAGAAGCTCATATCACATAACAGCATCTCACAGAGTGAGTGTCTTTTCTTGTGACTAAAAAACCTGCAGGAATACGTATTTATGTTTTCTAGAATGTACAGCCCAAATACTTTTTTTTTTTTTCTGTGTCAGGGCTCAACTTAAGTTTTGGTCTATAAACTAAACAGAATCTTAGTACTTGTTTAATTGCTTCAAGAAGAAGATTATCAACACTACACTGAAACTTTCCATACAAGGATAACATTATTCTTTGTGCCTCATAAACTCACACTTGCCCTCGTAACTCATATAGGGTATGGAAGTTCCGAAGGAAAATATCTGGAAGTATAGGACATTCAGTGATCTGTGAAATAACTGCACTACTTCTCATCATTTTACCAAGGAAAGGGTCAAAATTAAAAACGTGCAAAAGTCACAAAGGCCGTGCTGCAAATTAAACTGCCCTTAATGTGAATTATTTCAAAAACTGCATTATTAACAGGACTTCAGTAAAGTCATGCGTAAAAGACTCCAATTGTATTGAGCACCATAAGCAAGACTTCAGTCAGAAGAAATTCTTGACAGAAACTACTCTTAGAATTAAAAATAAAAATATTTATTATGGAAGATACAAGATAATCCATTGCTCTCAATATTAGACACTTACACAAAGAGTTATATCTTGCAAAAACTAAAGGTAATCAAGGATCAGACACAATACAAGGATTTTAAACAGAAAATTATATCTTGCAGCAAAGCGCCATCTAAAGCTATTTCCAAAAGAATTAGTTTGCAGTTGATTCCCAAAACTTTCAAGATTAAAACACTTAGCAAATAATTCTTCTTAAAAACTGTTACATTATACTAAAATATGCTTGTTAGAAAATAGAATGTGACTTGCAAAAATTCTTTCATTATGAAAAGGATAGTTCTGTCCTCTGGGATATATATCAGCCAAAAAAAAGGCAACCCTATAAAGGCACTTTCAAAATAAAATAAACTCCTGTGTGGAGTTACAATTTACCTGACAAAGATATTCTGGTATTGTATGACCACAAATCAGTTTGAGTTTGACTTTCAGTTTGACTTACTGCAAAGTTATCTTCTATATTAGTGAATAATTAAAAAAATAATAAAAAAAGAAGAAAGTATCATGTTTGATCTCCGTAAATCAAAGAAACTGTAACAGTTTGGCCAGGCATCTCAAATACATCTCAAGGAGCTCATTAAGTCCCAGCTAACTGGCAATCATTTCTTTATCATGTAACACAGCTTGAGGCAACACAATGTAAATAAAAAACAGGTGAAAGTCTTAACATTTACAAAATTGAACCTTTTAATCACAAAGAGATGTGGGTCGTTGGCAGCAGTTGCTGGCCTTTCTCTAGATGTCAAAGTTGAAAAACAAGACCACAGAAGTCTTCAACATACTAAAGCAAACACCTTGTTAATGTTCACTACCTAAGTATAACTTAGGCATATAGTGTATGTTAAAAGATTGTGAAAAAAGTTATTCTTCTAAGAAAAATGCATAAAGTTCTCATAACTATGTAGACTACATTTGACAGTGTCAGAGAGTTTGTCTATTATTATTCCCTTTATTTTTGATTAAATTATTCTGCTGGTTGAATGGACGCTGTTTCTCACTGCTATCACATGAAGGATGGAGACCAGAAACGAGTGTGGACCTGCAGGAACACACACCCCAGCAGAACTGTCTGCTGGGCTGAGACACCAAGGTACCAAAGGTTTAAGAATTGAAGGGAATTCTCCATTTAGAACAGGCTGGGGAGCAGAAGCCGCTGAAATCCAATATAAAGTTTCTAAATGCTGAGGAAGTCACAAGGTGGACGCTGGCAGACAATACCTCCTACAGTATACAAAGAACCCTTGTCTGCTTAGCAGCCCTGTAGGAGCAGGATAATTTACTCTTATCATCAACGCTGCAAGAATTTTTTCTGTTTCCTATTTCCAAAGGACTGGAAGGTATAAAAAAATGGGGGAAAGAAAAAAGTTTTCTGCACAAGTTATAACTGTACAGATTTGCTGTTAACGGCAGCTGTTTCTCAGAGCTGGAAAATATACAGGTTTTCATATATCTGATTCTCTGCTAGAAGCACAGGCTAGAAGCCAAACTAATCAAAACCTCTATCAAAAATACAATTTTAACATTTATTTGGACTTGGACATATCTCACTGCTCCCAGACACTATTGATTATCATTATCTGCAAGTCTCTAGTATTCTAAACAGCAGCGGCAAGGGGAAATGAAAGTGAGCATTTCCATACAAAGACAGATAGAGGCTTCTAAGGCAGAATGAAAACTGCTGGCTCTGATTGAAACCCAAGCCTAAGTTCATCTCATCTTCTAGAAATACGCTGTCAACAGAAAGGAATAAGATATAACCTAAACAAAAATATTATTAAAACTATAATGAGAAAGAAGAGATTTCACCAAAGGAGAAAAGGTATTAAAATTATCAGAGACAGGTTGCTGTCCACACAGCCCTTCTTAGCAAGGCTAGGTATGATTGTGGTCTTTTTCTTTGCAACAGACTTCTCCTCATAACTTTGGTCTATTATGTGCTTGACTGGACCAAGGAACAGGATATGAAAATTGTTGTTAGTAACAACTCTGCTGGAGTACATAATGAAAGCTTTTGCTTTAGCAAAATAACCTCATAAAATCTGCAGAAAGCTAGAACTCCAAACAGGCCTTGAAGCCCTTCCCTCTCCATTCCTTCCAGCCTGAAGTGCTCATGTATCTGCTCCTGAAGAAGTACATTTTTATTTCTTCCCATCCTTCAATACTTATATGAATCCAGGGTAAAAACTGTGTACTTCAGAGACCTGCACAGAAGATTTTACAACCTTCAGTGCTCAAAAGCAGGAAGAACAAGACAAGCGCCTTCTCTTAATACTGCTGAGTCATCTTTGCACACATCATGGTGGTCAATCTTTCTGCCTTCTTACTCACAAGAAGATTGTTTTCTCTTTAATTTGCAAGTAAAAAATAAGAAAAGAAAACCATTAAATGCTCATAATTCTACCACATTAGAAGACAAAAATTAGCCACTGGGATGTTTCAGCCTCTCTTCAGGTTACGGACCAAGTATTTAAGACAGATATTTGTTTATATTTGCCAGTTTCCATCACATTTTATATAGATATGAACCAAAATAAAGAAGCCTTCAAGTATACAGATACAATAACTAGTGATGTATCAAAACCACTTCTAGACTTGTTCTAAGGGAACAATTTTCTTCTTTAACTGCGCAAAGTTCTATAGGTCACACTTTTTTTTGTGTTCCTCTAGCCCAATGAAGACTAAAAGCAGATTTTGACCACCCACAGCTATGTACAAAGCAAGACTCAGCAATCACCAGACACCAGAGGAGAGAGGAATTCATATTATGTTTCTACTGTAAGTAACAAGTTATCTACTTGGCAAAAAATAGTGGTTTTTTCATGTTTTTAGATAATGGAACAGGATGCCCAAAAGGTTTGCACAATTTGTCTCCATTCTTCTAAGACCTGCTTGGTAAAGCCCTCAATAATCTAGTCTGTCCTCACAGCTGACCCTGTTTTGAGCAGGAAACTGGACTGAATGACCTCCTGAGAACTTATGAAAACTCAACTATCCCATGCCTCTATGTTCTATCGTATATAAAACCTTCCCAAAATTAAGCAGAATTATTCTCCCAGATATCAATGCTTCTTCATCTTATTACAAACCCACATATCCCAGCAGCTTAGTGATTACATGAATGTGAATTTAGAGGAAAAAGGGGGGACATACAGGAAAAAAAAAGAAGGCATACTTTCTGCTTCTTTTAATACAAAATGCTGCTCATAATTTGATGCAGCAGAATTGGTTTTACATACTACAGATGTTTCAATCATGTAACAATTACATGATTTCACGCTACACTAATACATATAATTTGTTCCTATATTAAGATGGCCTATAACTACAAACCAGCCTTTAGCATAATATACGACAAACATTTTAGCTGTAGTCTGATTGACTATTTTATAGACAGGTTAAGAAGCTGTGTGATCTCAGTTTAAATGCTTCATCTATGCTGCTTGGTTGTGACACTTGAGAAAATACTTTCTTTTCCTTCAAGTTTTTCCTCCTTAAGTAACTGCTAATTTACACTTCCATCATCATGAAGTCTGGTTAATAAAATATTTTTACATACCAACTATATTACTGATTAGTGAGAGATTATACACATAAATCTAAATATGAATGTTGAATGGACTGTCTTTGCCTCAGTACTTTATAGGAAAAATCATTTATCCAACAATGCAGAAATGTGAAAATTAGTTTTGTAGAGGATGTTTGAAATGAAGCACATTTAGCTCTAACATGCGAAACCTTCTAGACCCTGGATGTCCATCAGGAGCCTGAATCACCTGTCATCTATTTATGGCAACAAATTTCTTTTAAAGATGAACTCACAGGCCAGAAATGTATGTGCATACAGAATTTATCAGAGGACATGCAGATGAACAGACCATGTCACATTCCTCAGAATCACTCAAATCACGTGAACTGTGACACTGTAATGGAGACTTCTGTAGCATAAGTACCACATACTCTGCATACCCTTTATCCAAGTGCTCAGCAGCAATCAAATCATGCAAAGATTCCTTGCTGAGCAGTCTCATCTCCCTGGACAGCAGAGATGTGCCTAAAATGGAAGAATTCTACACACAAGGAGGAAGCATTGGACCTGCTGGCACAGGGGAGGTATTCTGGACACAACAAAACCAAATGATATCAATACTTACTTGGCAGGCATTATAAATCAACTGGTGTTCCAATTTTTTGATCCCTAGAATCTGCTGAAACATTTCATAAAGCTGTTCCTTGCTCAGGATCAGCTCTGATACAGCACTTAAGGCCATTCTGTTTGGCTGTTTGGAAAAGTCCTCTTCTCCCCTGTATATGGCATCGTATTTGGCTAGCCAAGAACTTAACACTGTCTCTTTGCTTAATCCATCGATTTCCGGCAAACTTCGGACTCTCTTTTCTATGTTTTTCTTAAAAACGTCTCTAAAGTCACTCGCAGAACATCCTCCACTGTGGACCATTCTTGCAACCCGGTCACTCTTGAGAAATACCTTTTAAAGTAAAAGAAGAGAAAAAAGAAAGAAAGAAACAGAAACAGTCAGGCATGGACACAAATACAAAACAATCCCTGTATAAGGGAATACAAGCTAGTATTTTGCATCTACACAACATAGCTTCATGAGAGAGTTATACAGGCCAAGTTTGCTATGTTTTTCACAAAGAAACAAGTGACTACATTGAAATCAAACTTCTGAACTGAATAAGGACTTTAAAAAAGTAGTTTTACAAGTATTTATGCATAAATTTACAATAGCTAGACTAGATGAACTTTGAATTAACAGCAGCTGATTTAAAATTTACCCACATTAAGACAGAAATCCAGGAGGAAAGAAGCAAAAAAACCACCCCAAAACACCCTCCCAAAAACTAAAGAAACACCACAGTCAATATTAACAATTGAGAAGATAGACTCAAAGATACAGAGCTGTTTCTACTACTGTAGAGACAATACTGGAGACACACTATGGGATTCTCTGTGTAAAATCACCAAAGACCAACATAAAAAAGCCCCTCCCAACTACTCATACTCTAAGATATGACAAGGCAAATTAGAACATAAAATAAATTAGCTTCGGCATTCTGTAAAAACTTTCCAGTGTTCAAGAATGGCTGTTTTCATCTCTCCTTTTAGAAAGGCCTTGGTGAGGTCCATCTTTCCAGATGCTGTATGCGGCCTGCAAGTGGCTCATTTCTAGTACCAAGTCTCATGAAACTTTTTCTCTACAAGCTGCAACCAACAAAAAGCTGAAGGTGCAGCACAATTAGCTGTGTAAACAATGGATGTGTGCCTTGGGCAGGGATTAAACCATATCACGCCACTGAAATGGTAACTCGGGGAGAAAAACCCGGTTTCTGTAGCAGAGTGAGAGGAATCAAGGCCCTCCACCCTGTGTGGTGCAGCTGTTGGGGGCTGCTTGGGGGCCACACCAACATCCCAAGCACAGCTGAAATGCAGGAACAGAGTAGAACCCATGAAGTTGAAACAGAACCATCACTTTCCTGACTGTATGCTTTCTTCAGTCAGATGGATGAACTGGGAATTAAGCATGCATTTGCAGATAGTCATTATAGTCACCATGAAATCGTATATGATTTTGTGAATAGAGATGATAGCACAGTACAGCTCTGACTCCATGTACTATCTCATGTTAGAAGATGGTGTTCCTAACAACCTGTCTAAAATACTACTGTGCCTCACTTGTAAAATACAGAAGAGGGGAGTAGGACAAGAGCTGAAAAGCTGAGTAGAGGAGTACATAGATGCAAGCAGAGCAAGAAAAACTAATTCTAAAATTTTTAGTTCTTGTCAATTTTCCTACAGCATTTTTTAAAATGTAGTTACTTACAAAATAAATTTTTCAAAAAATATCCTAATTGATAATGTACAGAAATGCTGCAGATTAAACCTAAAAGTATTTGCCCAAAGAGATAATAAAAAAAAAAAAAACATCACCAATATATGCTAATCACATCTTATGCTCAGTCTGTACCACGATACATTTCCTCTTCTCTAAACAGAAGTATCTAAGGTTAAATTCTTACCCATAATGGGAACTGACATAATTACTGTCAATTAATGCTTATATTAATTTCCTCAAAAGGGTACACAAATATTGAATCTCATTTCAAAACAAATAATAGTCAGAAATTCCATTCAGCAATAAAACTTATCAACACAAATAGGTACAAGGATATTAAGTCTTTCTTCATTTTAATGGTCTGCAATTACAAATGATTCATTCCTCTAACAGCTTCACTGGTAAAAAAAGATGACTTCAAACTTATTTCAGCTACTTTGTACTGCTCATAAACAATATTGAATCTTCCATCACATTAGCTTGCCTACCCAGTGAATGAAAGCAGATGCAGAAGACAGTGAGAAATTAAAAATATTTATAGACACTTCCCAACCAAAATCTCATATTCATGCAAGATTACACAACCCAATGTATTGCTAATATAACTGGATCAGTCTTGTTAAAAAAACACAAAACCAAAACCAGAAAACACCCCCCCAAAACCCCATCTCCAAACCTGCAAAATACACACTGTGAAAATCAGCATATCATTCACCTTTCATTACCTTCTTTCAGTCTTATTATTCCAAATGATTAATCCTGAATGAAAGGGATGAAAAGCTGCTAGCACTTTCCTTGATTTATGAACCATACTAATTCAAAAGTTATTTGTAATTTTGAAGTTAATTTTCCAAGAGACTGCAGGAAAAACCCATTCCATATTTTAACCACCTACCCATGGAAGGGAAGTCCTATTGTAACACTTGGTGCATGTAATATTCACAAAATAATGGCTTATTCATGTTGGACAAAGCAACAGGTATATGCAAAAAGAAAATATAATCTACATGTGCCCTTGACCCTAAAAATGTTCCCTTCTGATGTGTTTTGGGTCACAAATGGTATTTTTATTAAATTTTCAAAAAGTATTATTCTAGTAATTCTTTTTCAAGATATAGTGGATATAGGAGGAAATTACTCAAGATATAAACCCAAGGTGTGAACAACAGACTATGAAAAACATGGTTTGTTCTGCAAAGTATTCCACTGGACTTAAATCTCTTACTGCGCTACTCCTATTCGAGTGAAAATTTACCATTTTTTCCCTGAGGGGAAATAAAAAAGTAATATCATATTTAAAATTAACTACTTGCATTTAAGATAATTAAAAAGCAATAATAACAGAAGTATTTCATATGCAAGACTTTGACTGCAACAGAAAACCGTAGGAGAATAGAAATTTTATTAGGAATGTATCAAATGTGTCACAAATTTGAAACACTAAGACACACTAAAAAGCTATTAAATGCCTTGTTAATCCTGTTCCTGAAGGACATGGTACAGTCCATGTTGAATGTAAAATTCTTTGCTTCAGTTGGACTTCCTGAGACTCATCTGCTTGGTTTCAGAGCTTTCAAAGATTGTATGAGCAGCATAATCATCCCATGAGAGAAGATATTTTTTATTGGTATTTATCTTTAAAGCAAAATACTAATTAATTACATTCTCTGATTCTTTCTGCTCTTATTCCTGTATTTCAATTAGTTCTAATTAAGTAATCATTCAAAAACTTGCAATGTTAAAATGTTATCTCAAGTCCCCCAACACTAGGGGGGAATTGGAGAGGAAAAAATACTTAGAGGTTTCAGAGTACAATATAAAATATGAGAAAAATTTATTGTGGGCACAAAAAAATCTAATTCTGCATGTAATCAGATTTGGCACATCAGCCACGATCTTTTGGAAAACTGCACATTACTTAGAAATAATTTGACAAAACTAGAAGCTTTCAATGAAGCATTTCCTGATACTACCAACATTTTCCAGGCTTTGACAAAGACATCCTGGATTGACACTCTTGTCAGTGTCCTGGGTTAGCCATATGACCTGTTTGTATCCCCAATCGTCCCCTTGCTTATGCTGGACATTAAGTTCTGCAGCTTTAAGTTGGTCCAAGGAAGACAGTGAAAGTGAAGGTGGAGGAAGAAAAACACTCGCCGTTTGTCTGCAGGATACTATGAACCAAGGTCAAGAGAGCAGAGAGGCTGCATTCCAGCAGACAGCGTTATCTCTTTTTCTTTTTTTTTTACTCACTCTGTTGTGGGGGGTGCTGCCCTAGCACACAGCGGAGGGTTTTTTCCTCGGATTTTTCCCCGCTTTTTGCAGGGAGAGACTTTGTTTCTTTTGCTGGGAATTTTTTCTTTTTTTCCTCTTCCTGGGACTGGTTGGCATCGCGTGGGCCCAGGACACCAGGGAACCCCCGGGGGGCCCCCCCCCCCACCCTCGCCGACTTCTACAGCCGGGCCCGGCAATCGTCCCCCCACTGGAGAACTGAACCGG
>JAHLSL010000009.1:24411456-24446359 GCA_025920805.1 Petroica traversi
CATCTCTTCAGAGGAAGGAGAGGTTTCATTGTTTTCATATTATCCAAATTTTCCCTATACTTGTAAATATTCTATTTGTTAAATAAATAGTTTTTTCCACTTTTCTCTAAGGAAATTCTTCCCGGACCGGTAGGGGGAGGGGCGATTGGAATCGGCTCTTCCTAGAGGAGACCCCCCAGAGGTTTCCTCCTAAATATTTGCCCTAAACCAGGACAGTCAGTCAGGATTTGAACTTTTAGTATCATTACTAGTTTATTGAATGCACAAATCAACGTCAACTCTCCATGTTACTCACTGCTAACAAAATATCAAACAGTAAAAGAAATGCATTCTAGAGAAAACAGATAACTTAAATACAGGTTTCATTTGGCCATATATTCACTTTGAGGAACTTTTTCAATTCATGTTATTTAGAGTCCTTCTAATTCCTTTTGAACCTTCAGTTTCTGATGGATAAAGTTCAACTCATTCCAAGGTGAGATAACATGTTTCAAAAAAACCCCAACAGTGATTGTAATCTACTGAAGCGCTGTTTAAATTCACTTTTTTCCAATCATTTCCGATATGCAATTTCATCTGCTGCAAATGCTAGTAAAAAACCTTAATTTAAAATAGTCTTTAGCACTAGATAATTAAGCTGAAAGTATATTTTTGTTTAAAGATGAAAAATCATTATTTAGCAGTGCCTACAACTTGAGAAAATGTTTGAAATATTATGAAAAGAACTGATTTTCATTTCTAGAACATACTCCTTAAATAACTTCTCTATTTATTGGACATCATACCCAATTTAAGTAATTATATAATCAGGCAACAGAAACATGATTATCTTATTCTCTACTGTAAAGCTTAGGAAAAAAATGCTAAAACTAATATTAAAACAGAACCTTTGCATATAACTTAGAAAAAAGATTTTCATGTAAGGCCTAAAGTTATTTCTCTTTGGGGATTTTTTTTTCAGAAGAACCCTATCACCCAGACTCAGATACACAGCTATGAGAGCAACATTTGTCCTGTTTTAAAGGAATTTTCTTCTCCTTTAAGCTTACCAGAAGCAAAGCTGGAACTATATTAAGATTAATGGCAACTATGTCATATCTGAAACTGTCAATTAAAAAATAAAACTAACAGAAGTACCTCTTTGATAAAGACTGAACAAGGGCAAAAAGGACTTTGATGAAAGTCCAAGGAATATTCAAGTCTTTGAATACTTTTCGGGTTTCTGATATATTTTTCTGATGTACTCTGTACTCAAACTCCTGCTGTGCTTAGTACAATTACCAGAACCTTGAGTTTATGGCATACAGAAGAATTTCTTAAAAAAGACAGCAAATTTCAGGGCTGAATTGAGCTCTAAAAATTCTGCAAAAGACAGTAATTCTCTTCCTGAAAACTAAAAGGAATTGAAGTAAGTTTCTTATTTAAAAATTGCATGTGACATGTGCTACAAGCACTACTTGAGGCAAAAGAAAGCATAGGATATTTACTGTGCTATATTAAATAGCCCCTACGCAGCTACTGCAGCAGCTCTTCAAAGCCTCTCATACCACAGTTCGTTAGCAACACTTGTCACTGTCAACAGATCTCACCAACTTAAAGCCCCTCCTGACCCACAGGAATATAAACATTCCCATTTCAGTCATTAATGTTTTCTGGGACCAGCTCTCACACCCTGCTCTAGACTGAAACCACACAATGCATCCCACCAAGAGCTGGGGTAGAGTTTGATGAAGGGGTAAAAGCTTCTCTCTGCTGGAGAACAGCTTCCACAACTATGCATTTTAGAACAAAGGCTTATTCCTAGTAGCAATTAACATACATAATGATCAGCTACTGCTATACCTTGGAGCTGCAGAAAAAAACTTTGTTTCAGATATGATGTTCTCACTGCACTTAATAACAGTCTTGAAAGAAAGAAAAAAAGAAACACACCAGAAGTTATTAAGTTGATGTTTTGATTAGTTCAACTAAGCACATTATAAGAACAAAATCATTTGGGTCAAAAAGAAATACTTAACATGGTAGTATCATACATTCAAGAGTAATATTAATTATTTTTATGCTCCTTGAATAAAATTACTGCATTGGCTACTGAAACAGCATTTATATAGAAGAAGACATTAACAGTTATCAATGCATTTTAATAACTACTTCTAATAACTCTTGGGTGCTGAACATGAGTGAAAATTGAGCTAATTAATGAGATTTGCTCAGCATTTTGAAATCAGAAGCACTTTTCACATTTTTAGAAAAAAAAATTAGGCATTGCTTGCAAGTCTTCTTCCTCCTTTGCTCTCTTCCATACCCTAGAAATATCCTCCAGGCACTATTTTGATTTTTTTACAATGAAATTATCAGAGTTAAAGAATACTATTTTTAAATCTATGTAAGTCTTTAGAAGACTCCTCACATTCAAGTAAAAGCAAAAGATATTGATCTTTTAAGAAATCACACTTATAAGCTCAGATTATTTCAGAATTTCCATCATTATTTTGTTAATGAAAGGTTACTTTTCTTAGAAATATACTATATCATACAGTTTTTCCTAATTTTGAAGGGGTGAGAAATCTGAAAAAAAAAAAAAATCTTTAATTTTGGCTAACAGTGAGGTCATGGTTTTTTTTTAAAATCTCTTTAAAGCAGAAAATTACATTAAGGTGAAAAAAGGAAATAAAATTTAGAGTAATAAACCATCATTATCCAAAGAGGTATAATAATTTAATTTTTTTTTTTTTAAATATACATACTATCCTTCCTGAGCATATTAAGCTATGATTTCTTCTTATGAAGATTAATGGTTCAAAAACCATCACAAGTTGAAGTCTTCAGGTGATTTACTTTGCTTTCTTCAGCTCTTTTGGGCACTACAGCTGCACACTGGACTTTTTCCACAGCTTAGCAAGCAGCTATCGGTAAAAAAAAAAAAAAACAACCCAGCAAAATCAAAGTCTTGAAAATTAAAATGTGTGCTACTGCTCCAGGGTTACATGCTTGTAAGCGTACTACACAACACTGTGAACTGGGATTTGTTCTTTGCCAGCTTTTTCAAAATGCACAAGCAATTGCCAATGTCTACCCAAATTGCTGTTCCTAATGGCAACACATTTCACAGACTCGTGCTGCAAAGTTCATGCCTTGGGCATAAGAACAAACAGGTATAGTGACAATCACCATAAAAAATCCACGAAACTGTTTCACCCAGAAGCAGTGCTTTCTCCTGGATTCATTTATTATAGTTAAGCAGATAACTTTTTGGAACAAGCATATTTATCCTCCTTTCAGGGCTGACAACAGCAGCAATAGTTATTGCACCCTAGTGAGACATCGTATATAGATTGTTGCCTACATGAGCACGGCTGTGGATTTCTTTTGTTATGCCTCCACTTGGAACAGACATTGTGATCTTCATTTTAACAGAACAGCTTCCCCTTAGACCAAGCCCCATTGCTGAGCATGTTAAGGGGCTTTGTGCATCATGGCACTGATCCTCAGGTGGTAGCAGGATTCTGTAGAAGTTATTCTCCAAATATCACCTGGATGTATTCCCTCCTGAGTGACTTTGCTCACACAGGCAATGAATGTTCACACAATTTTCGATCTCTGCAGGCTGATCTACAACCACATATTCTAATCTAGCAGACACAAAAATGCACATCCTCCCCAAAGATGATGCCTCAGAATGCTCATGCAGGACCCTGCTTGAGGGTAATTATAAGCAAGCAATTACCAAAATTGCTTCTCATCTTCCAGTTGTCTATGCCAGGGAGAAATTAGCTAATAAATAGGTAAAAAACCAGTAGAAATAGATCTGCGTATTTAAAAAAAAAAAAATACTTGTGATGCTTGGTTTGTTCAAACAAAAGAAGCAGCCAGCTCCTTAAAGAAATCATCATAATTCTTTGTCCAGTAATGGCACGGGAAATCTGATGAGCTGCTTGGGAGAAAACACTGTTCCTTCTGCATATTGTTTCTCCCGTGGCTAGGATACTGTATGAATGCTGTGGGCAATACATGAGGTCTGAAATCACACCTATATGGTCAGCTCATCATTCCTATTTAATTGTGGAAATAATACATATGTCACTGAAGACTGAGCAGCTTCCATACAGGCCTAGGCTTTTCTATCCATTAACTCTCTCATGAGAAAAAAGCTGCATTATCCCCGTAGATGTTTCTGAAGAACTTTAGATATAGGGGAAAGAACAGACCACACAGTGGATCTAGAATAAATATTGAAGTTTAGTAGTTCCCCAGCAGAAATAGTACTTAGCTGCCAGGGGAAGATGTTAATTAGTATCACAGCAAGAAAAACCCAACTCCATGCTGGACATGAGATATTTTCAACATCTTTTTACTATATTGACTGATACAGACCATAAGCACAAGAAGAAGTACATTTTATACTGAGCAACATCCCATCCCAAAGGGAAGGAGAAGAGTTTTATGCTTTGACGAACACATTTGTTTGCCTGCATATTAAATGCAGGGGTTGTCTTGTCACCAAGCCAGTTAAGTTACCAGCAACTTATTCTTCTGCTATTTTCCCAATTTATTCATGAATTGCCAATTAAAACACACATGAAACTACTTCAGCAGGGAAATACAAAGCAGAGGTTTTCCTTGACCACATTAGGAATTTCTTCCTCCACTGGGTAGGGTTTCTGCATGCTCAATGTCCTTGGTTATATCCATCACCATCTACCTGACAAAGAAGTAATTTGCCAAGCCTCTTTTAGCCAAAGTGCATTTTCTTCATTAGTAAAGTGAAGTTTAACAAAAGCACTAGGAGCTGATCAGCACATTGCTTCCAGAGTTTCTTTCCTCTTTATGAAACAGCTTGCTCTCCAGTATGCTGATCATACCTGACCAGAACTCCTCCCTTTGGTGACCAATGGAAATTTCAGGTGATGAGAATTTCAAAGGGTCTACTTTAGATAACATAAGACTGGAAAAGGCTGTTAAATTGAATGTGCAACACAGCATGCCTTGGTGTTGTACGGTAGAAAGGCTTACTCTCATTCTCGGTCCTTATTTCCAGTAAATTCCAAAAGGAAGGCATCCAACCCTGACTATGAGGGAAGAAGATGAAGGACAACAAAAGCTGACAAAAACTATAAAGCAGAAAGAAGAAACAAAAGATTGAAAAAACCAGACATCAAAAAGGAAACATATTTGCACAGAAATAAAGAGTAGAAAACAGAGTCTTGATAAAAAGGATTAGAGAAAAACCTCTATTTACTTACTATATTTATCTATTTCATAATTAACAGACTAGTTTACACATAACTACCTCTGGTACCTGCAAACTTGAGAAAACCACACATCTGCTTAAAATCAGTAACTCATATTTTCATTTGCCTTGCTAAAGAACTCCTCAGTTCTCTGAGTTTTGGGGGTTTACTCAGTGCTGTACAAAACACAGTAAGCCCCAGCACTTTGTCTCTTATGACAGTGTTATCTCTTAGGATACAATGCTACTAAACATAAAATCCAACTTCTTGCATTAACTGTGAGAAATATTGAAGTAAATGGGCAAGTACAATAAGGAAGGGAAAATAGTCCTTCACTTCTCTAAATTTTCCTCTGGAGTCACCTCTGGTTCTAGTTTTTATTCCACTTGACTGAAAGTAGAAGTTATGTAAGTGACAGTTTTCATCATTGGTATTGCACTGGGTTGATTTTGTCAGAAATGAAAAGAATTGGTTATTTCACTTCCCTATTACCATTAATGTGCTTCTGCATAAACCATTTTCACCTGAGTATAGATTAATAGATTTTAGCTTGAATGAGCATACTAATATATGTCAATTTTTAAACATAATACCAGGCACTCTATGGTTAGACCCAGACTGCTGAGATCCTTTCAGTCCTTACAGCTCACCACCACCCTAAATACTTTCATGCAAAGTGAGGACGTTGTTTCAGAACATTTATTTTTTTACTGATCAGTGCCACTTTTTCATTTCCAATTTATATATTCTGCCACTGCAGCTGAATGCTCAAAAAGGACATAAGCAAATAGAAATTGGGCCGAAGCCACCTGAAATGTCCTCTCATAACATTTTTTTTTTCTATTTTCGCAACTGAAAAAGTGCCAGCAAACTGACAACTAAAGCAAACAACCTGCCACTTTCTTTCCCTGTACTAATTAGTTTTAGTGGCTTATTTTTTGATGTACTAGAAAGGGCATTGTTGAGTGGGGAGAAAGGTGAAAGCATGAACTTCACTCTGTGGCCTAAGGAAACTGGAAAGAACTGACACAGCGCGAATACTGCAAAACTTGGGAAGTCACTGAAAAACAAAGGCAAGAGTAGACCCTGCCTCTTCAGCCCTTGAAGGCTTATCCTTCAAGATGATATCCTATCTACCAATATGGCATCTTTCTCCCACTGTCATCCCCAGAATTTAGGGCAACAATAGACACATAGGAAAATGCAGCCACTTTCCATCTCAGAAAAAACTTCTTTTGCATCCTCTGAAGAGTGACATTGTTTTAACAGAATTCTTGAGAATTAGATGTAGTGTGCAGAAGTGGCAGAGCAAAAAGTCTATGAGATAGAACCACAGCTGTGTACTTCGCATCCCAAAGCCGAATAGAAAAGGCTGCTTGCACCTGTTGCCTCCTGCATGACCCAACAGCAGGTAGGATAGTTCACACAACCGTTTAAAAAATAATTCCATCATTAATAAAATGAGGGAAGTAAGAACAAAAAGGCTGACAGGAGAAAAGAAGGTGACAGCTGCCACAGGTATCTAGAACTGCATGACTGGAGTCAAGTAAATAAAGAGATGCAAACTAGAAGGTTAAAGGAGTAGAAACTGTCCTACAATCCATGTTTAGCTGTGCAATTCACCTGTTTTAGACCCCTTCCATATTCTGGGCAAGGGTACACCACTCCAGAGGACAACCAAGAGCTCCTAAAGCAGGCTGTGCTTTGGAGCACTCCCTAGAGGAACCTCTCTTGCCACAATGAAGACAGAGAAGCTTGCAAAGCTTCATTGTCCAGACTGTTTAACAAAACATCCCAAGGTATGCAGTGTGAATGCCTTCCAGAAGTTCTAAACAGTCACAGGAGAAGACTTCAAATCATTTGGGGAGAAGCAGGATTGAACAACACAGCTGAGTTTAAATGCAAACTGATGTGATAGGTAATACTAGTTTTGTGATGAGAATGTATTTGGTGTGACAAAAATTGCTTCCTTGCTTCTCCCAAAAGACAATCTGTACTACAAAATGTTTCTGTTTCAAGAGGAAGGTAAGAACAATGGAATAGAAGTGCAAATGCAAGCAGGGACAATGCATCATGAAAATGGGAGTGCTTGGGGAATTGTTTGTTATGTATTTGCACTCAGAATGCATTATTATTTGTGTGGACATTTCTCGACAGCAATATCATCTCATCACTCATTAGAATGCATTTCTATTCCAGAAAGTTATAAAGGACATTTAGGGCTGGCAGACATTAAGGCATTGGCATGTAGAATTTTGCTGCTAACTGTAGTCTTACAAATACTTTTATTCCAATATAACTTTCTTTTAAAAATCAGCCTTTATCACAAATGCATTCCCTCTCTCCCCCTTTATTAAGTGTAATCTTTGTGTGTCAAAAAACAACAATACATTTTCCTTGATTAATTTTTCACAAGGGTGATCAATTCATGGTGTCGGCAGGAAAGTTATAATACACACAAAAAAAAAAAGCTTCAAAATGCATTCTAAATCTTAAATCCTTCCTTAGATTTAATAATCACCCAGCTGGCTGCACTTCAGACAGCAATGCTTCAATTGGAAGATTAATGAACAGTTGGTCTGCAGTTTAATCCCTCTAGATTTTAGCAGGCAGAATGCAAACTTTTACAAGTTGGACTATTTTTATGCATTCCAATTATATGTCAAGGTCCAAATAGCTTTAATGGTAACTTTGAGGCTTCTTAGTCATAGTTTGCTCTCTCTTTAGAGTACTTAAGTTTTAGAAAATATTAATTCACTACACTTCAACATTCTCTAGACCATTTTAAAGCATACTTTTCAATATGTCATCTCAAGTCAGAAACACCTTCAATTTATTATTCATTTATTTTATATAAACATCAACTATTCTGCCTTGCTAGCAGTATTCCGTGGCAAAGATTTAACTTTATTTTATTTTGTGTCTTAAATTTAATTTAAGACATAAAAAAGTGAGCAGCAAGTTCTTCTCTACAGCTACCCCAGCCAGTTATTGCCTCTACCTCCTACAGGAGCCACTTCTGTCTGTCAAGCTCCTGCTGCCCCTGACCTCCATTTTGTCCATGTTGCTCAGGTAATGCCTGAAGTCCAAAAGAATGATACGGTGAGGTAAGAAAATTTTCACCCAGGCTGGGATGATGAGGAAGACATTGTCCATATCCATTTATCCTTCTCCCTCAGCATTGCTATAACCATGCCTTTCCTTTCCTGGGCTTCAGAGGGAGGTGTTGGTAATAGCAGAACAACCTATGAAACATCATTTGCAGTTAATGGGGCAGTCTGAAATTATTACACTCAGAAGAACCTCTTTCCTAGAGGTAACTATGGTTGTGTACCAAGGGACAAAACCTAGTTATCTATCCAGTGTAATTCAAGATCCTATAGAGTTTTGTTGGACAGTTACACATAGAAAAAGGAAAAAAAAATCTGCACAAAGCTCTTATAATTTAGGGCCCCTCCCAAAAAAAACTACCAAAGCCCTGAACTTTTTGCTTCACAGCTCTCAGCAACAAGTACAGTGTGGAGAACTGAGGACAGAAAAAGAAACAAAAAAACAGAATCACCATGATGTTGAAAAGTCCTCCTTCTCCAGTTAGCTCCCAGTCTGGTTTCAAATTCACCCTAACAAGGCTTCACCTCTTTCTCTTTTCTTCAGTTATGGGCACCAGTTTCAATAAAATAGAAACATGGAGGAATGCATGCTTTTTTTTTTAGCTTTGTCTCTCAAATTACAGCAGCACCTACAAAATGTGTTCAAGCTAAGCCAGTCAAGAGCTTTGGCAAGAAATGCAAATGGTGTACAAGTCAAATGTAATAAGAAAACAAACATTACTTTCCTGATTTAAAAACAGTTCTACTTACACCAAGACAAAGCTTAAGTTATTTGGTTATTTTGACTAGTCTTACTTAACACCGTAATGCATTTTTAATGCCCAGAGAGAAGACCACATATCTCTTGTTACCCGTAAGGCTAAATCCTGAGCACTGCAAAGTCAAAGTCTGATCACAAATTCTTCTCATTTTAGTCTTTGTACTGCTATTCCACTCAATTTCTAGTCATAATTCCACTAATGCATTTTTCCTTTTTATTACAGCTTCTTTTAGACTGTTCTCAAAACATATTTCCCACTTACTTATCTAAGAAGCAGACTTATACTGATCAAAGTAGTTTTTATAAAAAAGTAACTCAATTTTGCATCAGGCTATTTGGAAACATTTGCACTATTCATCTGCCAACTTCTGAAACACATTACTCATAGCAAGAGCCTTCTGTCATCTTCTAACACAGATTTTCTAATTTGATGGTCCGAAGGGCCCAGAATAATCCCTAAAAGCTTTTTATTTTAATACAAAATTTTATGACAGCCAGAAACACGTTCCTTCTACAAATGATTGTACCTTTTAACACACTTATTATTACAGAGAGGTTAATTTACTGTAGGACTTGCATATTTATCATGATCACTATTTAAATACTGAAAAAAGCCAGTTACAATAGAAGAAGTAAGCATGTATTTAGAATTTGTATTGTGATGTCATTTCAGAATTCATGGCTCCATTCAGTGAAATAATTCAGATTATCTCACACTCACACTAGGAATTGAGCCCATAAAACATGAAACAGGCAAAAGGCTGCACAATTTGAACGCATAAGAGGTAAAGATTAAGAAAAGGCAAAAAAGCCCCAGTAACAAGAAATACACTATTGGATGCTAGTCTAATACTTGCTGCAGTCACAAAGTCAGTATGGAGCAGCCCAACAAGACAAAAATCTTGAACTCTATTTTCAAGTCAAGGAGAAAAGAGTTTTTACAAGATTGTCAGATTGGAACCCTAAAGCCCAGCACTCTGGAGCAAAGCTGTGCCATGTCCCAGAGCACGTGCTTGTGGAGCAGCCACAGCTAGGAAGGTGCACACATCTATGAGAAGCATGGAAGCTGCAGCAAATGTGAGAATTCTGCTTTGGCATCCCCTGGAGCTGCGCCCATTCTTGCCCAGCACATCCAATTGGTATTGACAGGCACTTCTTCACATGCTGACAGAGCCAAGCCCAGCATCTCAAGTTATTATACGTTTTTCCAGGTTGCATTTGTAATCTGTCTGCATTAAATTATACCAAAAACTATGGAGCTTCCAAGCACAGAGCAAGGTTCAAACTCAGCCATGCAATCCGGAAGCAACCAGAGCTGCAACGTTGGCAAGTAAGAAACTGGCAGTGGAACCATCACAGAGGCAGTTCATAAACACATTGTCAAAAGGCAGGAAAACTTCACTGTCATGCTTAGGCTTTGATCTTTTGGGATGCAAAGAACAACTGACATCAAGAATGAAGAAACACTAAGCTAAGCAGCCACTTCCAGATTTGAATAAATCCTAAATTAAAACTTTTTAAAAAGGCAGTTATGTCTCACTGCCAGCAACAGAAACAGATTTACACTGAAATTTGACCATATTTAGCTTTACTTCAAAGATTCATGCTAGCTTTCCAGCAATATTTCTCAGTACTTAATTAAAAGCAAGATGCTACCTTTTTAACCCTTAATTTTCCTTCCTACAGCCCCTAAGACTGGGAATGCTCCCTGCTGGAATATTCCTAGGAGATACCCAGGAAGATACAGCTTCTGCTCATTCAAGGTCTCCCCTCACTCCATGTGCAGCAGCCACTGAAACATGGCCCAGGCCCCTTTCTCATGGCTACCCAGAAGTAACACTAAACTGAGCAAAGGCATTAAACTGTCTTCTTCCTCAAAAGAACCCTCCATGCACTGTTTTCTTCACCAAAAACACTCTTTAACAGTGCCCATTTGTGAACATTATGCCCACTGAAGGCAAAGAAGTCATAATGTGAACGGCAGTTTTTGGCATTGTTCCAGCCCAAAAGTAACTTTGGAACCCTAATTTGCTAGCACTTTCTGGATATTATGCTACACTTCATTTAGTGGTTTTTGTTGGGTTGGTTTTAGTTTTAGAGTAAACCTGAGGCTGGGCTTCCAATATGCAGTTTATTTAGAAAAGAAAAAAAACTGAAGGATTGGAGACAGCTTCCCAATAATCCATAATACCACGGAGACTTTATATAAATGCTATGTAAGCAATACGAACTTCTGACTCCAACAGAGTCATAGAGATCAATGTCATCAACCTAAAACCCAATGGAACTATATTCTTGACTTCCTCATCTTTTTAGATAAGATCATCTGATATTTCAGTTGGGAACAGAAGACAATAATTTAGTTTTTCTCATTTTATCTAGTTGAGAACTCTGGGAATGTTCTGGTGTCAGAACAAAACTTAGATTTTCTAATTTGTGCAAAAAGGAGTAGGAAAGAAATCTACCACAGATGTGTACCCCAACCTCACAGGGGTGGCTTCTCTCCTGACTTATCCTATTTTACTACTTGATGGACTTCACTTTGAATTTTTCTGTGATAATTATGAGCCACACAGTACATGAAGAAAATACTACTAAAGTTTTTTCTCTTGTCTCAACAGAATCATGATTGTCCATATCTAAAAGTGAACAAGTATGGACAGGGCTTGGAGGGGGCAGCATTAACTTTTATTAAAAAAGAAAATTGCTCTCTGTGGACAAAGTTTTAATCTGCTACAGAATGCTGGAAAAAAGGTCAAAAAGCATTATCCAATTATTGCCCATATTACCATTAAAGTTCTTTCTTTGATTAAATTTGATTAATTGTTAGTGTGTGTGCAGTAACAGCTGTCACCTAAATAATGACATCTAGCAGGGCCAATAACATTATCATTATCATATCATTTTCCCTTCAAATTATTAAATGTTAAGAAAAAGTAGTATTGAGCAAAAATGCTTATGACAATCTGAGACTGGCAGCCACCAAAAGGCAGCCAACACCTCTTGCCCAAGTTCCTCATCAAGTGTTCAGTGGCTATGAGGCAGTTGACTCAAATCTGCAGATCATCTCAATTCCATGACTCAGTCATATATATATCAAGGAGCTTCATATAAATCAAGGAGCTGATCCAGCTGAAAATTTACAAAAAAGGGTAATTGAAACAACCTTCTCTATCTCTTTATGAGTTGACAAACCTGGCTCACAGCTTGGCTATGCAGTGGGGACAGCAAGATAGGAGAGAAATCCTCCCACAGGCAGTTTTCGCTAAGGTTCCCTTAAATGAATTCTCAAATCACTATATCTGAAAGCACTTACATACTTATCCTAAAAAACATTTCACTCTTTCCATTTATTTAAACCATCAATTATTTAAGTACTTGTGGCATACAGGCATCAGAAGCCCTTTATAATGCAAGGAGCTGGGAACACTCAGGGACAGACCTCAGAAAGACCCTGCAGCTCTGATGGCAGGAATTTACCGTGCTGCGCAAGTTCCAGGCCTAGGTGCCTCCACATGATAAAAGCTTTGTACTAGGAGGTCTGGCATAACAATACAGGGTTCACAGATGTCTAAACACAGACAAAAGGGGAGATATCTAAAGACCTTGTTTCTCTTCTGAGCTCCATTGTCAAGCATCAAGCTGGCTGACCTAACTTGCCTCACAGTCCTCGAGAGAAATGGTCAAATAATTTAACTGAGACACAGGCAGAAGAAAGAAGCCACTTCCTTCATAATTTGAGGTGATGGAGGTTGGGAGAATGAAAATTGTATCTCTCATTTTCTAAGAATGAATTCTCCATCAATGAGGAGATTGACTTTCCTCAGTCAAGAAGCCTTCTCCGTCTTCCTAATACAGCTGAGACAAGGAAAATTGGCTCTCTGGATTAATGACACTACAACATTCACCTGGGAGGAAGCAGTCTTTATTCTTAGTTCCTCCTCTTAGGCATGATAATCTGTTTTAACCAGCAACAAATTAATTTAAAGTACATAAACATGAGCATGAACAAATCACCAGAGAGAAGCTTCAAGTAAGAAAAAATGCCAATGGAGTAGACAGAAAAATAAATAAAAGCTCTGGAGAAGCTATTGCTGCAGTAGTTCCTAAAGTCAGAAACTGCTCACAAGGTTAACATGACCTTGTTTACATCTCCAGAAAACAAATATTTAACCTTCTGAGCAAGGAATCTGACTCAGTTACCATATGTGAAGTCTGATAAGGGAAACCTAGCTTATATTTAACTAATATATGAAGGCTGTAGCTATTCTGATCTTAAAGGTTCTAAGCAACCATTTCATATGAATGTCTACTCAAAGAGTTAATGACTTATTAATGTCTTATTAATTACTGTGATAGTATTTTTTTCTTCCGTTAATAAGAGGTACAGCAAAAACTGTGTCTCCTTTTGCCACACTAAAACTGGTTTAATAGAAGTTGTAGGTATCAGTTAGAAAAGGTGCTGAGTAATAACACCCTTGGCATTTTAATGAATAGCACCCTCTTTTTTATTTCTGTGAACTACAAAAAGTGCTGACTCAGAGGGAGAGAACATGCATCTTTGTCATGGTAACTACAGAATTTCTCCTCTCCTGTTACCCCTATAAATATTTGTCTTATCAATCTCCAACATTTAACATAATCTCAGTTATACTTATTGTTACCGTTGTTTTTCACTCAGTTTAATTCACTCTCCTTCCTCGTGGATATGGTTGTTTTTATCCACCACATTTGCAACTAAAGTTTGTGGGTAATCAACTTTTATTAAACTGCTAAGATTCACTGGATGGGAGGGGGGAAATGGATGTGGAAAATTAGCAGTTTCTTAGGCTTCAGGAACTTTAGCAATTCTCCTACACTTCAGAAATTGTGAGAGTAGTTGCATTTACTCCAGCAGCCTTGCTGAAGAGTCTTTGTAATCTGCACCCTGGTTTACAAATAAATATAAAATAAATACACATAAATATACAAACATAAATACATACACACACACACACACACACATATGATGACCTTTCCTATGGCTCATCTGCTATATCCCTTCCTGGAGATGGAACAAATGTAGCAACAGAAAGCAATTAAAGTCATTAAAATCATTACAGTTTGATATTTGGAGTGCACTGGGAGGAGAGTGGCCAACAGGTTGAAGGAGGTGATCCTGTCCTCTACTTGGCCCTGGTGAGGCCACACCTGGAGTGCTGTGTCCAGTTCTGGGCTCCTCAGTGCAAGAGAGACAAGGAGATACTGGAGAGGGTCCTGCAGAGGCCACAAAGATGATTTGGGGACTGCAGCATCTCTCTTAGGAGGAAAGACTTATGGGAGCAGGGCTTGTTTAGACTAGAAAAGACTGAGAGGAAATCCCATTAATGCATTAAAATACCTCAAAGGTGGGTGCCAAGAGGATTGTGCTGGACTCTTTTCACCAGTGCCCAATGACATGAGGAGCAAAGGCCATAAACTAACACATAAGTTCCACCTCAACATAAGGCTTCACACTGAGGATAACAGACCACTGGAACAGTGCTGCCCAGGAAGGTCAGGGAGTCTCCCTGTCTGGAGACATCCAAAATCCACCTGTACAGGTTCCTCTGTCACCTGCTATAAGGGACTCTACCTTTGACAGGAGGCTTGGACTAGACAATCTCCAGAGGTCCCTTCAACTCTAACTGTGATTACTGCAGAATAATTATGGTTTTGTTTTCTTTCTTTCCTTCTGCAGAGTTATCACTTGCTCTCTACAGATCATAGTTTGGTTCCTGCAATCTGAAAATATGCTGTACCTGAAGATATCCATCCCCTTCAAATGAGAACCATTTTGTACAACTACTCACTGGAAATTATTTTCAGCTTTTAATATACATGCTCTGCTTAACTGAAATTTCTTTAAATTGCTTTTTCCTATTTATTGGGAGTTTTTACAGACTTTTTAATATTTTGTCTAAAATAGGATGTTACGATTTAATTTACAAACAATACATTATCTTGAAGTTATCGCTTTCTCCTATGGTTTATTTTTTAAAATCTGGTATAATCTTTTTCCAATTTTCATCAACCTAGTTCTTTTCTGGCTTAGATAATGCCCATCTTTTTCATACAGCCCTCTGGCTGTCTAAACTTTAGCTAGTTCTTAACAAACCTCCTCCTCCTCACAACATTTTCCTCAAGAACATATTGAAATGCTCCCAGCACAAGGCACAGGGCCAGCTAAACAGACAGGATGAGCTGCCATAGAAATTCTACTCTTTAAGTCCTATTTTTACATGACCCAAAAGATATTCCTTAGAAGTCCTATATGAAAAATCATTGCAAGAAGCCCTAAAAAGATCTGATGGTATTTTACAACCAGCTACATGAAATCTCCAATCAAAGCTGCCTAAAAATAATTTTTCCTTAACTTTCCCCTCCTTGTAACAGAAATTAAGAAACAAGCTTCTCCCACTCTCAAACATAAATCAGTGGACTCCATGAAGAGCCTTCTCTTCTTTCTCTGAAGCCGATTTTTTCTGTATTTCTTAAGACTATCGCTTTCACCATGGCCACATGACATACATGACTAGAACTATTTTAACTAATTAACACCTTTTTTTATACTAGGGTGTTTAAGGTAGATGTTTTGGCAAGCAAGGCTGTTTGCTTTTTACATGTTTTCTTTGAGGTTGGATACATCCTTTCCTTCCCTACACTTGGCTATCCTGTTTGTCAGTCAGTGCAACACAGTTGACAGTGCCCTCAGCAAAATTTCTCTTGCAGAAGTGTGGCTCAGGATGCAATTGGCAGACAGAGGAGTCCTGGGAAGCAGCACTGGGTGCCTTGCACATGGCAGCAGCCTCAGACCAGCTAAGGAACTCACAGCTCAACCAGCAGCATCCCAAATGGGCAGCACTCTTGCCCGTCACACCCCATGCAGGTGAACAGCACAGCATAGATATGCAGAAACAGGACAGCTGAGGTCTCTGAGAAGAAAACCAGAACAAGAAACAAGATTTATTGTTGCTCCGGCCATGGTTGTAACAGTTGGGCAGTGCACTGCAGAAGCACAGCCATGGAATCACCAACACATTCAGCTGAAACTTATTCCCGAGGCCTCCTGACAGACTGCTCCATCTGCCCTCACGAAGGATAATTTTTCAATGTGGCTTAAGTGTCCCTGGTACCCAAATGCTGTAACAATAATTTTCCTCTGCTGTAACCAATTTGTTTTCATGCCTCTAGCTTTCAGCTTTCCTAATAAGCTGTCAATTAGTTATGCAAATTTGGAAAACAAATGTTCAGCTCTGCTTATGGCAACCTCTTGCTCATTGCCATCCAAGTTCATTGGGTCTGCATTGTAGATGATGAATTTGATTATCAAGCCCAGCCCCCACAGAAGCAAGGCAGAACCAGCAGTTTCTTTTTAAAATACCAGAACTGTAAATATCTGTGTGCAGTTTTGGGTGACATTAGAAAGATATTAGCTATTGGAGAGCGTCCAAAGGACAGCAATGAAGATGGTGAAGGGCCTTGAAGGGAAGCCTTATGAGGAGCAGCTGAGGGCACTTGGTCTTTTCAGCCTGTAGGAGACTGAGAGGAGACTCAAGAAGTGTTTGGATAAAGCTCTCGGGTCTGACCCTTGGGGATGGTGCTGTGCAGGGCAGAAGCTGCACTCAATGATCTGTGTGGCTCCCTTCCAACGCAGCATATGCTATGCACATAGAATTCCCACCGAGTTTTGGTCCATTATTCACCCTTCATCTGAACAGATAATCACTGGCAAAATCTGTTTTAAATCCTGCTTTTTAAAACACCATGTCTCTTATCATTCAGGAACTCCAAACAAATTTCAACCAACTTCTATGTAAGGCAGAAAGCTGTTTTCTGGGTCTTGGACTGGACATGTTGAAACTTGGCACAGGTGTAACAAATTGAGGGGGATTTCTAATTTAAACGTACCTGTCAATCCAAATTTGAGCACCAGAACCTTAGCATTTCTACAAAATGTCTGATATGCTGCTCTAGTCCAGAATAAATAAATTTCTGAAGGCTGTAATGTGATGAGTCCCTTGCTGAAGCTCTATTAATTAGCTAAATGTGTGCTGAATTTTAAATGTAAATAGCCTCCCTTGTAGTTGTTTTTCAAGAATGCATTTTATTTCACTAATGGACCATGCTCAGGCCATCTGTCCGACCCATGATCAGGCTGACAGGTAGCAGCTGGATCTTGTCATGCAGCAACATGTGAATTACAAGCATCAAGAACATTTTGCAGAAATCACCTTTGGAAGTGTCATTTTGTGACTTTTTCAGGTTTCCATTTTAAGCTTATGTATAGTCCAGACTCACTTTACCTTCTTTCACCACAAAGCTTACTCTATTAATGATCAAAGTAAAGAGAAAAGCCCCCCCAAGAACCCAACATCCCCCCTCCCATCCCCACTCTCACCCCCACCACAGTATATTAGGTATTTCATACTCATTCTGCATCTCTGAATTGCAGCAGCCTTATGTCTCCAGTTAATTTCAACCAGAACAGCAACTATTTCATGATCACAGATTTGCAAAATTCAGAAGTAAGTTTTAAAGGTAAACAAATAAATTTTTAAAGAATCAACAAGACTGAGGCAAATTCTTCAATTAGTTCAAACAGTCTAATAAATATTATTCATTTGTTACACTAGTATCCAGCAGAAGAATGCTGGACACTGAAGTCCTGGGCATTCCCTCAAACAAAGCAATGGACTCGAACAGGCAGCAGGTGCATGAGACCTTTCTGCTACCTGTTCTATGCAGAGAACAAGGAGATAAAAATGTAGCAATGCTACTTTAGTATGAGTATCAAGGGTCTTTTGGTATTTTTGGTGCTCAAGGTAACAAACTCCAACTCAGAGACTGTCATTAAGCTAGCTATAACACTACCTTGACAGGAAAAGTAGATTTCCTTTTCAAATCACCAACTCCCATGTGAAAGTCTGTTGAGTGGAAAGGGAACATTGTCTTTAACAAAAGCTGTTAACATGTCCACACTGCTGTTTAACCATAACCTTTTCAGACACTTCAACAGCATGAACCTAACATTCATTAACATCTTCTCTAACTTAGGCTAACAAGCAAATTAAGACCATCATCGAAAACTGAACATGCAGACTATTTATAGGTAATGTTTTCTACATTGTTAACATCAGTATATTTTAAGAGCTTTCAGTAGAAAAGGTCTAAAAGGTCCCCCTGTCTAAACAAATAGTAATAAGAAGGACATCTTATTGCTGCTTAAACTGCACACAGCTTTCAGCCTGCTCATGCTTTGCAGACTCCACTCACCTGTATTCACTGTCACTATTACTTTTTCAGAGGATGTGGTCTGGGTTTGAAGACAAACCCAGGGCTTCAGGATAACTTGCTCAACTTAGTTATGGTTAAATATGAACATTTTGGAAGCAGCATTTCCGTCCTGTCACACTTTATGAAAAGACAGATGCACCATTCAGTAGAGGAAATTTCATTCAAGAAATAATTATTGTGAAGCCTACAGCCTCTGCATGTCTTCTTATTTAAGTCAGGAGAAATTACTGCATAATTTCTGCATATTCAGATCAAGACTCATAAAACAATGCTAAGCCTGAAGACACCCACAGTGATCAATCTGATTCCAAAGTGATATACACTGCTCTTCTCAGAGTTAATGGTAGAACAGAAACCTGCATTTCACAAGTTAAATCATCTTCCCCTGAACTGCTTGGAAATTTCTCAGTGACTCCTGTTCAAAGAGGCCTTATCTTTGCTCCACAGGCTGTCTTAAAATAGTTACAGCAGCTCTCACATGTAAATTTTTCTTTTCTTGCTGCCATTTTTTGGTTACAGAAGTCTGACCTTGGCATCATCAAACTGTCCTGTAACGCTAGCAGACAATTCAGTCTCCTCTTCACAGGCCGACAGAATGCAGTTAGATGCAAACTGCACACCTTTTGGGTCATGATGACCAGGCTGGCACACTGGAAGGATGCAGCCCACCTGCAGTTCTCAGACCCATCTTTGTAATACTGACAAGGAAACAGAAGCTGCATACTCGCCCTCAAATGTTGAAGAGCTCTCCTTGCTTAATGTCAGAAACAAAGCATCTTTCTAGGAGAGTGTATTTCAAGTAGATCCTGGGATGATACCTCAATTTTTGTTTCAGAGGTGTCCTAAAAAAGGACTTTGGCATCCATACATATCTGGGCCAATGGCCACTACCTCGAGTACTGTGCGCTTAAAGCTCACTCTTCAAACAGTGACAAACTTGTTACTCACATAAAGATGATGACTCCTCTTGGTCTTTTATTCATCTTCTTTTCATGGCCTGTGATGGGTGTGGACTTGGATCTATCCTTCCTTTCAGTCTTAGCTTTGAAATTCAATACCAGTGTTGAACACGTTGAGCTAGAACTACTTTCAGAGCAGCATAATGGCAGCATCAGGAAAACCCAAGTAGGGAAGAAGGACATTTTACCTCTTCCTTTCTGATCAGTTCATCATCATCAGAAATTGACTTTCTGACGCAGTACTCACTGCTAGTTGGATTAGAAAAGTGGTAAATCTCTTTCAAGTGGAAGGATGAAAGCTTTAGCTTACTTCCCAGCGAGCCTTGATGGATGTGCTCAGTAGTCGAAGAGGGAAAGAGAGCTAAAAGCATCTCTGTGAGCTGCACAGCCATGGTGGGGCTGTAGATTCCCAACACACTTTGAGAAATGCCCATTCTTCTTCCCCTCTGAGCCCCTTGACAGAATTAAGGCACAGAAGACTCATCAGCTCAAAGCATGCAGTGAAACAGAGGGAGATAAATGGAATGCATCACTTCTTTTTGTTCCCTTGTTTCATTTTCTCAATTGTATTTGCAGCATATCTGAAGGCTGAGAGTTGGAATAAGGCAACAGAGATAATTTACAAATAATCACTGACTCCTGCTGTAAGTCTCAGATCAGAATTGGTGTTTCAAAAGAACTTTTTTCTCCAGTTACACAACTTATATCAGTTACTGGAGTCCCTAGGACCAGCTCACTCAGTCTTCTCACAATTGAACATCTGTTAAATTTTTAGAACAGTATGCTACTGTCAGAAGAAATGTCTGTATTTTAAGATTACTTCTTTAAGTCCCTCCTTTTTCCCTCCTAAGAAAAGCAGAGCAAGAATGGTCAGAGAGCAACTAAAACCACCTTTACTACATTAGAGGAATTAATTGATTGTAGAGGGAGATAAGACAACAGGGCTTTTAAAACTTCACCTATAGGCCTTCCCAAAAACAAACTTCTGAGAAATGACAACAGATAATGTTTTAACAACTGATGTAAAGCTCATTCTCCAGACAAATACAGTAACCTCAAGCTCTTCCTGTTGTTGAAAGACAAAACTGAAGAACTGGTTAATTGCCTTACGCTGTTACCAGAGGTGGAAATGTGGACAGGCAGAGGATCTCCCTGAGCCCTGATGATTACAATTGAAGAAGACACTCCTGGAAATCCTTTCATTAGCTTCCCCTGCCCCAGTATTTTTTGATCAGAAATCCCCTTTGATTTGGCAGTATCTTATAAAGAATACTGAACATCTTGGATTTTGATCTGACACAATATTGCTGCTTGAATGTTACTAAGTTTGGGAAACTTGCTCATTGCCTTTTTTTAAAATCAAGTTTTTAAACAATTTGGCTGTTTTGTTTTGGCGGGTTTTTTTCACAGCTTTCTGCTAAGTTTTATTGAGCTACAAATTCTCAAAAGCCAAGAAAGGAAGGTAATTTGTGTTCCATTACGAAAGACTAAACTTCAAAATTACAAAATTACTTAACTAAAGGCAAAAATTAAGGATATTTTCTAATTTGCAGAGTTATCTCAAATGAAAGACTTCTGCACTACTGCCCTGGAGGAAGGTGTAAGAGATGACAGGAGAGTGAAGCCAAAGAGGTTCCAGTGGGCATTTCAGTACTAATGATCATATTGCACGTGTCACAGCTCATTACAACACTGCAAAAAACAGTACAGAACTAGAAACTTAGATTTGCTTTGCTTCCATGTCATTTAACTACTTACAAAGGAAATACACCTGAAAGCATTAAAAACTGAATTGCATTCAGAGACAACCAGTAAAATAGTGAAGGGGTAGTATTAGGATACTGACTCTTGTAATTTTTCCACAGATTTCTACCACAGCATTCCAGATTGTCTGGACATAAACAAACCAAGGAGAATAAATAAACCAAAAAAGAAAGACCAAATAAACAACCTGTAATTTAATTTATAAACTGACAAATGCGTAGCCCTTTTATTGTTAATGTTCAAAGAAAGACTACAGAAGACTTTCAAGTGAATAGACTCAAAACAGAGAGATAAGTGTTTATTCATGGCTAATTTTATGCTGATCAGGAATAAAGATTTGAGAAAAGCTTGGATTTCCTTGAAATTGAAACCTCACCTTCGATTAATATACTTCTTACTCTTAGACTTGGAAGGCTCTGCTGCAGTAGTACCCACATACAAGGAGTACAATAACATATTATTCATGAAGCATTCACAGTGAAAATCACAGAGACACAAACACCTGGAAAGAAAGGATGCCTGCTGCTCTCAAAGGAAAACCTTTCCTAGTTTTCAAAAAGTCCACCAAGAATGGAAAACTTAAATATAACAAAAATATCAAGGTCTCATTCCCAGGAGATTATTCATTTTCTCATGCTGGGCTGCAAACCACCATGCTGACATTCAAGCTGAGGGGAAATGCTGAAAGTAATGTGATGTTCAAAGTTCCAAGCACCCAGCTGCAGCTTTCTAGCTGGGCAGTGCTGCCCTAGTGGCCTGGTGAGCATCCTAACAGTTACTCTGGGAACACCTGCAAACACAGCCTCCTTCCTTTACATTATTCTTAAAATTTGAAGCCCTTCTGATCACTCACTTCTGTAAGGACCATCACTAGCTGCGTGAGAGGAATTACAGAGTAAAATATAAGGCAGTACAAAGTACCAGAACCACACCAGGATCTGGGGCTGTGTTTGCAATCCTAAGAAATAGGAAAGTGAAAGGTCCAAAGAATAAATGGCTGATATAAAATTATATATTAAAAATTAAGAATATGTAATTTTCTCTGCATTTCTGTTTTGCTAAGGAGGCACGGGACAGACACATTTATATAAAGGATAACTCAATAAAAGAAGGGATTGTACACTTCACATTTAAAACAAAGCAAGCTAAGCAATGACCTTAAATTAATGCAATGACCTTAAGTTAATAGGAAAAACTGAATGAGGAAATTAGAAGAAATGGTTTAATGGCAAGGCCAAGTGGAAAAAAGTTTCCTTAATGAGGTAATTACTGTTCACTACCAATGCTTGAAGAAGGCATTAAGTAACTGGAACAGACTCAGTAATCTTTTTCTCATAGTATGCTCTGTTTAAGATAATGTTGTTTCTTGTTCAGAATCTCAGGTGGATAGAAACTTTATGCCTGCATTTAACTTTGAAAAACCCCTTGCTTGCTCAGTGAGGAGTATAGCTTTTTTTAAGGCAACATAAAATAGAAAACACCATCTCTACAGTACTTTAGGAAATAAAAGCTTGAGAAGAATCTTATAGAAGAAAATACTCTTGAGAAGAGTATTTTCAGAAATACCCCATGGTGGAAAATGTAAATCACACAAAACTCGAGAAAAAAATCATTCATAAAATATTTACATCATCCCTGTCTATATTATGCCTTTACATTTCTCAGGATATATGAATTTGTTGTTGGCTTTTCAAATTAATATCAGAACAGATTTGAAATGAAGCTGAGAGAGATCGTGAGCATTTAAAATTCCACTTCTCATTCAGTGATTTCTGGATTTCAGCCATGCATTTGCTGACTTTTTTTAGCCCTTACTGCCACGCCTTCTCTAGCCTGGTTTACTCAGAGATTAAGAATTCACTATTAACAGCATTTTTTCAAGATATTACTTTTAAGTTTAAAAGGTTTTGAGAAGTCACATATCTCTAAGGATTTGACAGGTAAAGCTTTCTAATACAAAGTAACATAGTGACAGAGACATTCAATCACAACATGCAAACATAAGTTATTTATCCCACCATCTAGAAATCCAAGAGGAAGTGAAATAATATACAGAGTAAATGCCAGTCCTTAAAATCCCATCTGATGGTACATGAAAATTGGAGGTTTTCTCCTTTACTGCTTGTTTGTTGGATGTGTTTGGTTTGGGGTGTTTGCTTGGTTGCTTGGCTTGGTTTGGAGTTTGGCAGGTTTTTTGTGTGTTCAAGAGCAAGAAATCAATTACGTAGTAGTTTTTTGAAATTCAGTGAAATTATTAATTAGATGAATATAGCCACTCAAAACTTGAAGCCTAAAGAAATTAAATAAGAAAATTCTAAAAACTAAAGAGTCAGGAGATAGAGAGATCCTGATTGGACTGACTTTGGCTCAAATGGAAGCAGTAAGTGTCTTGTAGGAATTTTCACTTGTCTTGTATGGAGATAATTCAAGTGTACTATTAAGATACACTCCTCCCTCTGGTTACAGAGAAAGGTAGCAATTCAGTCATGGCTGAATATGTTTGACTACTAAAAGGAAAAAAGAAGTGTCCTGTTGTTCTGCATTGATTTGAAGAGTCCCTGAGATATTGCTGAATGGAACACACAGATGTCACAATATAAAGGCACAAAAGAAAATTCTTAATGAAATCTTTTGCGATATTATTTCCACATCCAGAGGACTTTAAGGCTCTCTGCTGAGACCTGGAAAAGGTAGCAGGAAGGATAACTTCACAAGATCAAGAGTTATCATCCTTTCATCATGAAGGGAAAGAAAAATCCCCCCCACATAATGATTTTAAGGTTAAAGAAAAAAAGCAGAAAAAATGTTAGTATCTCCTGCAAGATTTTGGCAGATAGGATGTTGAACACCTTTTCCTAATATCAGGTTAGCTGAAAAAAAGCCCCACTGCCTTTAGTTGCCCAGAAGACAGCATCAACAAAAAACATGTATAGTCTATGTCTCAATGCAACATGCTGTTAATTGCAAAACCAAGGTCCAGATAAGTTTTGTTTTCCTCTGAGACTGAGTAAAACAGCAGTGAGATTAGAGAAAAAACAATTAAGCAAAGCAGACCATATTCACTGTTGCATAACAGTGTGGGCCATTGCTGGTTTTCTAATTGGTTTGTTCAGATTAATAGACATTCAGAATTTATCTAGTAAATAAGTAGCTAACATCACATAATGCTTATTGCAGTAGAGGCATACCTCACTACCCAACACTAGTTACCTCTGCAGTGTAATGTCAGACCTACAAGGTACCCTTCTTTGCCTGGGACAACTATCACCAAACAAACTAAAAAGAATATACCATTACTGGAAATTTTGTGAATCTGCATTCAGTGAGCCATTCCTTTCTCTCTTCCTATCAGCACACATCACTTTCAAATCAATGGATTGGTGCAAGTAATGCACTAAACTCCATCCATCAACCACCTACCTCATTTGAAAGTTTGAAATACAGGTCATTTACAGCAATGCTAATATAGAAATCTTATGGCACCCTCAAATAAACAGTGATCATCCACAAACATCAATGTCCACAGAGACTGAACAAACACAGTTTCAACAGCAGCAGTACATTTGTGTGCAGATGTACAGCCTCTCTGACACCATACAGGTGAAAGGGGGAGGTCCAGTCTGAAAATGCAAAGAATAATTAGTTACACGTAGCTATGTGTAAAGCAAGAGACATGGTGGATTTCAGCACCAATAAACTTTCCATGCAACAGCAATGCGACAGCACTCTCAGGAGAAAGCTGTACATCACAAACCCTGCAGCTCCACTCTGTCGGGTCTCTCCTTAGCCTGGAAGTGGTTGAGATAATGTAAAGCACGTTTTAATTTCTTGTATCTTATCTCCCCCTCACTTCCTTCAGGAAAATAATTAGACTGCTAACAGTGAAACAATCTCCATTAAATGCCAAATTGTGGTTTGTGATCCAAAACACTGAAGGCATTAGAGCTTCTTCAACAAAACTGATGACCTAAATAAACCTACACTATGCATCTTTCCTGGGGGCATCCTAAAACTTTTATGAAGCTTTTCAAAGAACTGGCCTACACCAGACATAAAATAACAGACCCGTGGAATGTTACATTGACCTCAAGTTTGCCTATGTTTTCAGGCAACTGGAAGGAAACTGTGGAAGTGCTAAGAGGTTGCAACTACAAATGTATCTGGTGTCCAAGGGCATCCTCACAAGGCAAACCACAAGATTACCCTCAAGTTAATATTAAAAAACATCCTTTTGAAATGGCTTCTCCAAATGAGACTTCACCAACCATAAATCCCACGCTGGTGTAGTACTCAGGTTTTTGAAGACAACCGGAACAGAGCAAAAGGCCCATATCCCTAAATACATGCATATGTCAACCATGACTTCTGAAAAAAATGAAAGCAGACACCAGTGAATTTATTCTCTGAAACTCCATTAGCTTCTACACTTGTTAGCCTAATGTATTTAAATAAATGGTTAATCTACTGATTACATTATTTTATCTCAATAATATAAAACCAGAATGTTCCAGGATTTAATTACTATTTATTTTTTGTATACTATGTTTTGATTCTAATGAATGCTTTTGGGTTCCTTTAGGTGTCATCTTCATCTCTGAAACATTCATCAGGATCAGCTATGCCTTTTGTTGCCTTGAATAAAAACGGTGTGCCTAAAATAGCTGATAGTAAAAATAAAATTGTAAAAGCGACCAAAATACCACTTAGCCCAGAAAGTTAGTTCCTTTTTCTCGTTTCATCAGTGAGATCCTTCTGCCCTCACATCCATGCAAAAAATTTTCAGACCAAGTTTTCTATAATATGGGCAGAAATAGCATCATTTCAGTCTTTTCTTTACAGAAATACCTCAACTTTTTTTACAGAGTAACACAAAATTTAAGGTCTTCATATAAAAAAGCTCCCATGAACACAATTCATTCTTTTCTAAGGATAAGTGCAAGGGCTTGCATTAGCAGTTCAGGATTTGGTACCAAAGAAGCTTGGCAATTGTAGGACACTCGGCCTACTTACTGCAGAAGCTGAAAGGTGCCACCTTCGTACACTGGTATGAAGGAAGGGAAATGCTTTCTTTTACCCCTTAGAAAGCTGTTAAGGGTAGATTTGGGATGGATGTAAGGAAGAAATGTTTAAAATAGGGATGGTAAAATACAGAAACAGATTGTCCAGAGAATTTGTAGGCATTCCATTGCTGGAAGTCCTCAAAGTCAGGTTGGATGGGACTTGTAGCAACGTATCTAGTGAAAGATGTCTCTGCCTGTGGCAGGCAGATTTGACTACAGGATCTTTAGAATCCCTTCCCTCTCAAATAATTCTATGATTCTATGACATGGGTCCTCTTCTCTTTCTTATTTTTTATTTTTTTGTTTTCTACTGCTAGTTCATTTTTGTAGCCTGGCAGGGCCAAACTACTACCTTGGTTTGTGCTCACAGATCAACTCAATTTAAACTGAAAGTATGTTAAATATGATCTTTGGATCACAGGCAAACTGGTATAGTCGAAATAAGTCTGATTTTAAATTTTCAAAACACCCCACAGTACTAAGTGTTACAGATCCTGCATTTAACATTCAGATTTAAGCAGCATGAGGTAATCATGGCTTAGAACCATACATTTAAAAAGGAGCAGCAAGAAAAACAGGAAAAACACCAGTATGGAACACTTCTTGCAGTTTCACATTGCTTTAAGCCAAGTTGAAAACCTGAGAACTTCAATCATTACAATATTGAAAAAGGTTTCACAGTATTTCAAACATTCAATACAGTTCTTTGCACCCATTTTACTGATATCTAAGACTGCATACATTCAAGACTAAAGGATTTGCACTGTGAGTTTAGCCCAAGGTATCTGCACACTTATTAGAGATAAGTGTATTAAAGGTGGGGAATGAACGTCTCAGGGGCCTGCACGACAGCATTTTCCAATCTCAATGAAAGAGCATGCAAGAATTGATGAATGAAAGATTATCTACTATTCCACAAAAAAGTTTTTAAAATGCTGGGTTGAACTAGGCAAAAAAAACCCCTTTATTTCATAAGTCACTTTCTCACTTAATTTTACACTTAGCAGTGTGTCCAATATAATTACTCATAAAAAATTGCCATATGATTGAATTTTTGTCTTTATCTGAAAAGCAGCACCAGCATCTGATGTTCTACTGATTAGAATCTGGCTCAATGTCTATAATGGAATTTTCTACACAAAAAAATAAAATCCTATGTTAATTCTGAGAGAATGATTTCAGAAAGAGTAACCACTTCAACACCTTCTCTAAACTGACATTGAAAAGGAAAACAAGACCATCATACTTACATGTATGATGTACAAAATGTATATGTATAAAAAAATGAAACATGTTAAATTTCAGTGAGACTTTCAGAAAGTACGGTGGGATGCTAGGGGAAGATTACACAAAACATGAAAATAACCTTTTCTGGAGGGGTTAAGAAGAGATTATGTAACTTTTCCTATGCATATGAATTCTTTTTCTACTACATTTTTAAGATAAATGAAAACCAATGCCAGATTATTCACATACACTCTTAAAAACCACAGCAGCATTGGTAAAGACCTAGTGGAGGAAATAAGACAAAAAGCTTTACTGGTGTAAACTTCCCAAGTGATTCTAACAAAGGAGCATGACTTACAGCCTAGTGAAATTAATGTTGAAATTCGTATTTATTTATTTAGCAAATAAATTTCTCTCTCTGCAAATATTTATAAAAAGTAAATCAAACACTGAGCAATAATAAGTTCCTAAATCCTTGGAGCTTTCTCTTAAGATTATTAAGAGGACACAATCTGAACAAACTCATTAATTACAGGTTACAGTGAAAACACCTGCAAGTACTGATACAGAATTTATGTCACATCCCCAAAACAGACCTTCTCTTTCACATTCAAAGTTAAAGTAGAAAATCATCTACAATAATGAATATACCCTGGATTTGCAAACAATATTACAATAACTCTCAAACCATGACTACTGCACAGGATTAAAGGCAAGTTAATAATCTTCAGAATAAAATAATTACTTAGCAGGTCACGTATTTGTTTCCTTCCCTGCCAGGTAAAATTCAACTGTAGATGAGCAACAAAAATATAAGGAAATGAACACTGAAGTTTGTAAGATGCTGTATGACAGAAAGAAGGAAGATGCCCATAATTCAAAGTACTAGCAAACATCACCATACGGATGATGTGATGGACCACATGCAGTGGACACAGAGAGGAGAAAGCATTAAAGCCCAGCATTACAAAGCCCAGAACACACAAAGAAGTCATAGAGATTAATATTTAGCAAAGGAAAGGAAAAAGGTGCAAGAGACACCCACAAGGAATGATGAGAATATGTGACCAGATGCATAAAATTTGATTAAAATGCATTTAAGAGGAGCAGTAGTTTTAAGTAAGTCTCCAACTGGATTCCCCAACTGCACTGGTCATTAAATCTACTGGTATATCTACTACAACCCTGAAAAGGAATTAAAAATTATTAGCAAATGCTGACTCAAACTGTACAACTGGAAAGGGCAAGTCTGGAAGGAAGTCTGTGGAAAGAATGCAAAATGGAATTGGGAGGATGGGATAAAGAAATTAAAAAAGGACTGAAATTACAGCTGGTATATCAGCTCATATTAACACAGGATGATGCCCTTGGTTTCAGTATATCCTTGACAGTAATGCTGAGAGTTTTGGAATTCTCTGTTTGAAACTGGCCACCCAGAGCACTTGTACACTGAATTCAAAATGGTGAATGTCGGAAAATAGCTCGAAAATTTGAGCCTTTCATTTTATAAGACTATCTTAGATTATTATGCACAGCCTTTCACTGCAAGAGCAGATATGCTAAAAACCAGTTCTCAGTGTGCATAAAAAATTCCATTAAAAAAGGCATGAAGTAAATCTTTACAGAATATTTACTGTTTAGACATTTATTTAAAAACAATTTTTATTAATGATCACATCCTTTCCAAAGAGCAGACTACTTCCTTCAGCTTTTTACACAGTGTGCTGAAAAAATGAACAATGATCTTTAAGTCCTTTTCAGTTCTACACTAAGTTCAGCATCTTGAGAAATCCCCCTGCTCTGAAACCTATTGCTGGGCCATTAACTAGCTCAGCCCTGCCCTGCACCATCTCCCAGACTTTACTTCTTCATTGGTTATACAGAAAAACGGATTATTTTCTAACCACTTCTGTCGTATTCTCACACACCTAAAATAATACCTTGAGAATATTCATGTTCTAGTTTCACCTGCAGACCTATCTTCATCTTTTCACAAGTGTTTTTGTGAGAATTCCTTAATTTCAAATGCCACAGCGCTGATCAGGCCATAATATGGAAAAACTCACACTGAGTTTTATGGTTTCTACACAAACTTCTATTTCTACACACTGAGTCCATGATTTCAGCACAAGAAGAAAACCATTTGCCCATACCTCTCTTTTTTGTTGTGCAATATAATTTGTTATAGATAAAACCAAGCTAGGACATAAAACACATCTTTTGCTGCTTGAGGACAAAGTTCTTCACTAGCAAAGAATAGCTGACAGAAAAATTGAACAAATAATATACCAAAAATAAAGCTAATTTTGGAAAAGGCAAGATGTGTTAGGCTGAATTATTATGGAAGACCCCTCAAAAGACAAAAAAAATTAACATCCAGCCTTTGTGATTCACCCAGCAGGTTAGAAGTTAGATGAAGCAAAATGAAAACACAGTAATACTCATTTACTATGAGTAACAAGTTAATTCACTAGCCCTATGCTCCTGATGGACAGGGAACCGTCCTCCAGTTTGGAACAGGACCTGTCCCTTAGGCAATTAAAACTCCACCTACAGATCTGCACTGGGTTTGTAGGCACCGAACATGCCTGGGAGGCCACAGCAGATTGTGAGAGCTGGCCCATCTGCATGGAAAGCTTCTGTTCTTTCGGAAGGGAACAGGCAGGTCCTCACCAAAACCTTCCGCTTGGTAACTGAAAGTCTGAAGACATATTTCTCAGGATGGCAACTTACAAAGTGCTGATTAAAAGAGCTACCTTGGACATATGGAGATAAAGATAGCAGTGCCTAGTTGTATCAAGTGCTGCCAGGAAGATTTTTAGCACCAGGGGTTTTTCATTTTATCTTCTCTTTTTAATTTTTTTTCCCTTCTTAAAAAAGGGTGAAATATTTTCTCTCTGGTGCCCAGGCAGTAGATTCCAACTTTTAAAACAGCAAAGCTGGTTTAGGAGGAGATTTTTTCTAGAAGGTTTGAAAGTTCCCAGCCTTTGAAACTTAAAATTACTCTCCTTGTACCTGCATTAGAAGGCAAACTATGGACATAATACAAAGAACAAAGCACACAGCTCACTCACCTCATAGTAACTTCGCACAGCATTGCAAAATGCTTCATCCGCTACGATTTGTGTCTCCCCGTTCAAAAAGGCCTGGAAACGTTCCTTCAGTACCTGCAGCTGCTGCTTGTTGAGCTATGAAAGAAAAACACAAGGAGAACAAAAATAAATGCAGTTAGTCTCAAAGTAAAAATATGCAGCACTGTACACACTTGTAAGGTGTAAACAGGGAAAAGGAAAAAGAGGCTCCCTGGCGAGGGGCAGCTCTTTGGAGTCCCATCTGGACAAGCCACGCTGTGGCAGCCAGACAAGCCCACAGGCAGCATGCAAGGAAACTTCTGCTCTTTCCCTGGTGTCCTTGGGATACCAGAGGTAAGCCTGAATGGATATTTCTGTGCAGTATTTTATGTGCATATGCTAAATAAAATGGTTGACCTTGTCTGTGGCAGCAGAACCAGCTAATAAAGCTTAGCACTTAGCTTGTCTTCGAATATATCCTTTTCTTTTCAGCGTTCAAATAACTAAATATAAACAACTGAAATGCCTCCATTTCTTGAAGTTATCTAGGCACTACCATAGGAGTGTTTCAACAAGCATTTGTACTGTGAATAAAGCAGACTTCTAGCCACTGATGCTACAACACTATGAACAACATGAAACAACTGGATCTTAGGAACAGCAGACAAAGGCTCCAAGAGTGATATCCAATAACATCTGGTGGACTTCACACCAAAGTTGAGTACATTTTGAAAACAAAGTCCTAGAAGAGCACATTACACAATTAAACCTTGCAATCAACCCATTTTTATCAAAGTTTAATTTTAAGAGAAAAGGTGAAGTTCAGAAGCTCTCCAAGGGATTCAGACACAGGTCTTTTGCAAAGGTTTCTATCAATTCTTGAAATATTTGGTAAGATATTTCTCCTTATGAAATCTGTGAGAAGTTTAAATCTCACATCATATTCTTGAACCTTAAATTTAACACTAAAAAAAAAAATTCAAACACATCTGACTGAAAGTTTTTTTCATTCCTCCTGTATTTTGCTTAAGTAAAACAAACAAAAAAAATGAACGCATAGCCAGAAAATGTAAATATTTCTCCAGAGGGCCAAAAGTGATATTTGTAATGGCTAACCTGCAGCAAACAACACTGTCCCCAATGGCATAACCATTTCTTATTGAAGAATTTTATGGCATCTACAGTAAATATGGTGGCCTCAGACTTTCAAGTCTCTTATGCCAACGCTTTGAAGTAATTTAAGCTACAACGCTGTTATAAAATTAGCAAAATCTCTGCTATCCTGACAATGTGCCTACTGTGGACTACTTCTATTTTCTTAATATCACAGGAAGATTTTCATTCCACACAAAGTTGCTAAGATTGCAAACTCATGTGCTTCTTTAAAAAATGTAACAATTTTCTGCAAAACTCTCCAAATTGATCGCAAATCTGAAAGCTGTTTTATTTTGATAGGAAACAATAGTATAGATACCATCTATATACCGGTATCAGAAATCCTCTAAAAAAAAAAAAAATCAATGTAGGTAATAGTGATGCAAAGCGAAAAAACTATGCTTCTGGGAAAAAAAATCTAAGCTAGTTAAAAATACATGATAATTCTGTTCTTCATCTTAACAGAACAACTAACGATATAGAAAAAGCCCCAGGATACCCCTATGGAAAAAAGTCCTCCTGTTGAGGCAAGCAGAGGTTGAACAGAGTTTGCTGTGGCTTGGATGGATTTCCTGCATGAACTCCTGAGAGCAGCAGCCTGACACTGACACCCCATCCTGTACCACTGCTAATTAAAAATCAGTGGGAGAGAAGTATTCATATTGTGTCTGCACATCTACCCAAAATTGCACTGTCCACCTGCCTGCCAAACATCCACTGCTCACACAGAACCTTCACGACACTTGATAGCTGTTTCTAACAGAAATCTAACCTCATTCCACTTATATGATTCCTCTTATTCTTCTCATATTTTCTAAATATTTTGGACAAGTTGAGATACCAGAAAATGCAAATAGTTTTGGATGGTTTACGGTTGTTTTTTTTTCCCAACATACACATGTTCTTTTTGGGGACTTAGAAAAGAGATGAGCACTCACACAGTCAGTGCACCTCTACTGAAGAAGCAGCTCCTTCATCATAAGGATGAAGCAGCTCTGCTATGAGAACATGCAGGCTTCCTGCCAAGGCAATTATGAAAATGTGTTTTCATGCTTGCAGACTTCATTCTTTAGGTGATTTGCTTCTCTATTACCCACATACCAAACAAAAACATTATGAATAAGGCAATGAAATATAAATTTAATTCTGACTTTCTCATTTCTAACAATCATAGTTCAGCAAACTGAAATGCCTCTAATATCCATATATAAATCCATATATAAATATATGACTTTCATATTCACTACTTCAGGTAGTAAGAATTTCTACAGGTTGAGTGGCATTTTAGGATTACTGTGTATTTCTTAACTTACTTTTACTTCAGTGCAAAATCTGGATGTACAGAATAAAGTTCTCCTACAAAGTTTAAAAATAACTGTATTTCCAGCGGAAAATATGAAAAACTACAACTTGCATTAAGGATGATCTGAAGTCCATTTTACATGTCCCAAGTACTGTCATGCATAGAGATACAGTTAACTGTCAAGATACAGAATAGTTTATAGAAGTCTTCTGCAGCACACAGCTCTTCTGGTCAGAATTGAGTGCACAGTGAATTCTCTCTCATCTCTTTTTTTATGTTGGTCATTTTTAATGAATTCATTAACACTCTTTGATTTGCAGCACTTCAAAATGAAACAAAGCTATCAGTAAAAGAAATAGCTTATAAATGTGGAGAGAAAAAGGAAGACTAATTACACTGGAATGCTGTAATAGCAAAAGCAGAGAAACAGGTGTCTGTACAGGACATTAGCTCTTGGACACTGCCAAGTGGCTCAACCTGTCAAAGTCTGGCCTTCCTTTGAAGCTGGGTAATAAGGAACAAGAGAAGACATCATGTATTACCAGAATCCCAAGAGAAATGCTAAAACTTAAGGGCAGCAAGCCTGGGCAGATTCTCTCTGGTAGGAGCGCCTACAATGGAGTTCAAAGTCCTCTGCAGCAGCACTGCCTTTCAGTCACCCTTGTCCTTTCCTCCTCTGCTCTGTGCAAACCCCTTCACATCAGACCTTTGCTTTCAGTCCACTCTCATCTTCACTGGCAGTGCCTCCATTTCCACATTTCAATTTTAGTAGAAAGAACCAAAACCAGGAAATTTAAAATTAAAAAATTACATTACTACATGTACCCTCAAATGTAAACTAAACTCAGAATACCACCAAACGTGTACAACAAAGCCCCATTGGCTCTGTTGCTTTCCCTTAACCTGTTTCAGCTTTGTATTGCTTCTTTGGATTTCGCTTTCTCAATGGTATAGAATCTGCTGTCATAACTCTGGTGATACTTCATAAACTACTGCTGCTTCATGGGACAATGTATAACTAAATTCCAGTGACTCAGAATATCAGATTTGATTGCATTCTGCAAAATGACTGAAGATAAGTAAAGACAAATTTAAGGGAAAACAAGATTAACTGCCCTCAGATTTTTTTTTCTTTATTACTGTCATGCAGTAGATAAAAATTTTTCTTCGCTTCTATCCCTGTGTCTTTCAAAATAATAAGCAACCTTACTTAACCTTAGTAAACTATCAAAGAATGAAAACATTTAAGACAGAGAAAACTTTTCAAAGGGCTATTTAATTAAATCAAGAATAACTTTTTCAAGTTGCAGTAGCAATTTAACTAGAGTAATATAAAGACACGAAAGCACTTAACTATTAAAAAAATTTCTCACCTTGCTTTTAACATTTTAAATAAGTCATATATCCAAATGTATTCCTCTTTGAGAATTAATTTAAAGATCTGCTTTTTCCCTTTTAAAGGGAAATTTGGGTATCAAAACCTAGAGGCACTTCTCGTTTAGCTCCACTCATACCTTTAAACAATTTCAATAAGTGGATTTTTCACAGAGTTTAAATTCCTGTTTTTATAAGTAGTCACATTTCAAACAGATCGCGTTGGGGAATTATTCCAACGTCACAAGTTTTGGTCCCTCAAATACCAAACTCCAACAAAGGAAAGATGATGCATGTATGGATTTGTAATTCTCTTTGAAAGACAGAAGGAAAAACCAAAACAGTAGCTTCGCTGTGCTTGACAGTTGATTTCGAGCATCTTCATCTCCGCACTGCCCGAGTCCCAGAGCGCTCTGCCCTGATCATGCAGCCGGCAAAGACACACCGCACAGCAGCGCTGCCCGCGGAAACCTCTGGCCTGAACACCGCACAAGTTGAACCCGCGGTCTGTGCCGGCCCCAGGCAGGCTGTCCCCGCAGGGACGCGGCAGCAGCGCAGTCCGGGCAGGCGGCAG